>JAAEAF010014522.1:0-181725 GCA_011037195.1 Triatoma infestans
TATTTTTTATTTTTTTTATTTACTACATTGAAGCATTACAAGCTTATTGTAGGGAGTTGCTTACAAAGTTTAAAAAAAATAAAAGTAAATACATGTTTAATATAATAAAAAATAAAAAATATAAAATAAAATAAAATAAAATAAATAATAAAAGCAATAACGGCAAAAATTTAGTCCATCTTGACAACTATTGCAAAACAGTTAGTCTTTCATTTTTAAATAGCTTATAGTAACAGCAATTAAGGTTTAGTTTATAAGCGGCATTTACCTTACTTAACAGTTTATGTTATTCATTAATTATAGATGAACGCAACATTAATACATTTGTAATAAAGTTATATATCTTAAAACAATCAAATTTCGACTGAACTGACAGTAAATTAAATAATTGTTCTTCTTTGCTAATAGTAGATAGAGTAGATAACTGAGGTAAATATTTTACTCTTAAACAGTCATAACTCGGACAAGTAATAAATAAATGAAATAAGTCTTCATTTTCATAAAGATTACAAAGAGTGCAAAGCTGGTTAGGTTTTATTAAATAAGCTATTGCTTTATATACAATTTTTATAGAAAAATTACTGCAAGTTCTGAGTTGAAATATTATGCTACTGACATGGAATGGTAGAGAAAATAGTAAATAATTTTGAACAGGCGAAGTATGTAAATACCAGTTAGAGAAACTCATATAAGTGTTTCAAAAAAGAATTTTTTTTTCAATAAACAATAAATAAATATTCTTAAAATTTATTAATAAATTGTAAAATAATAAGTAAATTTACGTTGTTTTTTTTCCTATTAAAAAGGTTAAAATCCGTCCACTATGACCGTTGATTTCATCCAAGACTAAATGTTAAACTAAAATATTTTGGGCTTCTAACAAAATGGGAATTTGTTGCTGTAAATGTTTAGAGTACAGGTGAGGTTCCAGCACAACACACGAACATACACACACACACACACACACATATATATATATATATATATATAATATATGCACGTATGGCTAGGGCATTCCTAGTGGATTCCAGGACCATCTACCTCCACTTACCTTTTGTTCCCTACCTCCATAACCCTATATTCTTCTGCTTTGGGGTTTAGGTGAAACCGTTGACGTTGTAGTAAACACACGCATACATTCAAATACCTAGCACTAAACTCTCCAACCTTCACATTTTATTATATATATATATATATTGTGTATATGTATATGTGTTTTGGCTACTAGTATGATTAACGAGTTTGGAATGGGCGACTATGTTGAACGGAAGGTTCTAGAGCAACACTAGAGTTATATATATGTACATTTATGGTGTGTTTTGTGTGTGTGTGTGTGTGTATTATATATGTGTATGTAGTAAAATGTAGTAGCCAAGTGCGTAGCCAAGTAAGTGGGAAGTGAGAGTGTTAGGGGCCCCTTATAACACATCTATTATTGCCAACATTCAATAAGGAGCTAGTGGACAAGGGTCGCCCACTATTTACCTTAGGGAAATCATATAAATTATTCGTTACCTATGTTTAGGGTCAAGGGAATATTCAAGCGGTTAGAAAGCTGTTTTAAAACAAGATACTTTTGTTTTATATTTTTCGAAATTATTCTAATTTTTTTTTTTTTTTTTTTTTTTTTTTCTGGTCTGATATTTTAAACATCTTTAGTTAATTCTATTAAAAACAAAAATCTCGTGTGAAACATTCACTCAAACGACTTTCTCTGACGTTATCAATTGACTAATTTATCTTTAAATTTATAATATTTTACTAAATGATAAAATTGTCTTCAATGTTATTTCAGTGGGAGAATATAAACTGAATACGCGCTTTTTGTCTTGAGGAAACGTGACCCACCTAATCCTCCAGAATCTCTCTAAAATCAATATTCTAGAAAAAAGATCAGACAAAAGTTATAATATACCTCTATATACGAGGCATGTCCAGTAAGTAAGTGTACTGAGGCTCTCATGGCCGGAGGGATTTAGTTTTCGACATGTTGGCTACACTGTCGTGTAGCCTGATTCCTCCCCTCCGCAACGAGACCGGTTCGAGGTGAGTACGTTGAGAACTGTCGACGCGACAATACGTTTCGTGAAAAATGTCAATCCAATTTCCCGCCAAGTGTGAAATACTTGTTGCCGGGCAAGAGTTTTTGAGACGCTACAAACTCCATGGAGATCAATTTCTCCGCTCCATCATTACTGGAGATGAAACTTGGGTTGCACACTACACACCTGAAACCAAAAGGCAGTCTCAACAGTAGCGTCACACCTCTTCTCCCTCCGCCAAAAAGTTCAAAACCACAATTTCAGCCAAGGAAATCATGGCATCCGTGTTTTGGGACTGTCAAGGCATAATTTCAATTAAATATATGCCTCAAGGAAAGACCATCAGCTCTGCAAGTTACTGTGAGACCCTAAAAAAATTGCGGAGGGCGATTCAGAACAAAAGGAGAGGCATGCTGACAAAGGGAGTCTGCCTGCTGCACGACAATGCCAGACCACATACGGCCAACGCCACGAAGGAACTGCTTGCCTCGTTTAAATGGGATGTCCTGAACCATCCCGCGCATTCCCCTGACCTAGCACCTTCAGATTACTATCTCTTTACCTCCCTGAAGCTGCACATGGGTGGAAAAAGGTTTTCAACCGACGAGGAGGTGAAGGGAAGGTGGAGAAGTGTACGAAGGGATTGGCGGGAAACTACTTCGAGGAAGGCATCAAAAAATTAATACCCCGGTTCACCACCTGCATTGAGAGAAATGGTGACTATGTCGAAAAATAGCTTACATATGTACTAATGTAACCAGGTAATTTTTTTGTTCAAATAAAAATTTTTGTAACCTACGAAAATTCAGTACACTTACTTACTGGACATGCCCCGTATATAGTTATTATACCAAGTTTAATAAAAATTCAACTTGGTGTCTTTATTGAAGAAAATTTTACAAAACCAAAGAACTGTTCCGGAAAATCACACATCCTGTGAACTGATTTTCTACAAACTCGGAATTGTGGCCATATATATATATATATATATATATATAATTCTAATTAATATTATATAGATGATTGAACCGTATAAGAAAACTAATATAGCACTTAAGTGGAAAACCCAGAAACCATAATTAAACAAATTTTTTTTGAGAAAATATTGTAAATAAATATTATAGCTTTTTATGTGTGTAATTGACATAGGAAGTTTAAAGAAAATCGCTGGTGCTATTTTTGTGAAAATCTCAAGAAACTAAAGTATGCATTCAGTAAAGTGCTACTTCTGATTTTGACGAAAACCTCATTGTCCCTTGTGAAAACCTCGTAAGAACATGAACGAAATTACTGGCATTTGAGTGGCATTTTGAGTTTCGCTGACCACACACATACGCTCTCAGAGAGAGAGTGAGAGAGAGAGAGAGAGAGAGAGAGTGAATGAGAGAGACAAATTTCTAAAAGTTCACTATCATATTCCGTTTTTTTTTTTTACCCAGGGCACCTTAAAACATGTATTTCCGGTGTAAACTCGATATTCGAATGTTTAACACGATTGCAATACTTCCCCCTTAAGATTGCTAGCTTTCGATAACAAGGTTCACCACTAACTTATTGGAAATAATCTAAGCTTTTCCACAATATCCTATTCCGGCCAAAAAATTTTAACCTAATTTATTCAAAACCTAAACAATCTGTCATGAGATGGTTGGTACTTTCTATGTCACACAAAGTCTACAAAAAAACTCTTGCATAAATCCTATTAATACCACAGTGCTCAATAAAGGATGCAATCCACTTTGGATGGAGAAAGGCATTTTTATACCACGATTATGCAATTGAAATTTAATCAAGCCACACATTTTTAAAATATTCCCACATTGCAACTAGTCCCAAATTCGATTGTGGTAACGGAGAGAGTGGCGATATCAATCATTTATATATTAGTAAAACAAGAGGAAAGTTTTTAACCGAACTGTCGGAGTATGTACGATTTCCTTGTAGCACAAAAAGCATTTTGGCAATAATAGAAAAGGAAGCGCTTATTTGCGTATATAATTTCAGTGAAGGAAATAAAATAAATATGTCGGATTAGAAATGATCTTTCTTTATAGTTAGTTCTGTCTACATTTCACTTGTACTAGACACCAAAACAATGTATTACACACACCAGGCATTAACTATAAAATTGTTTAAGACATGACATGGGTGAAAACATAAGAATCTTTATGTCTGTAAGGATGGAGAATGAAGAAGGGGAAGAGAATGCAAAAGCCTTATGAAAAGTTTAAAAGAGACATGTCAATTTGAAAAGACAGGGCTGGTTTTTTTTTTCCGCCAACGTATTGGCAGTTGAAGGCAATTAGAAAAGCCACAAGTAGATATTAATGTCAATATGTTGGTTTTTTTCCAGCCCTTAAAAACAAAATAACTGGTTAATGCAAAAACAGACAAAAACCACAAAATAAATAAATTAATAAGCAGATGCGTGATAGAGGTCCCTAAAAGGCTCTGCAATACTTCATTCGCCATTAGTCCTGTTCAGATTCCGAATGAGCTTCTTAGATGGCCAAAAAACCCACCGAATCCATCCATAGAGATGAATATTGTGCAGCTGGCTAGCCTGATTATTTGACAAATATATGCCCAAGGCAAGCCATCAATAGGCTAGGGACCAGTGAAGAGGAGAGAGAGCGTCTCCACTAATTTATCCAATCTATCTCCTTCTCATTCCACTAGATTCCCATATGTATCATATCAATTAATGTATTCAAACTATCTTAGATTATACAATTAAGGAAGCAACTTCTATTTGATTATAAAGTGGTATATCATGAATAAAAGAGTCCTGAATTCAATGAAATGTTTAAAGAAAAAAACTAGGTTAGAAGTAAAGTTGGAACATCAGAAGTGAAAAGTTGATATTGCATGATACCAACACTGTATGCACTTTTTAAAACTCAACCCTTGGGATAACTGTATTGATTCTTGTTGCAAGTTTTAACTTTAAGAAGAAGGCAAGAAAAGGCAAGAGTACGGAGGATTAAGGGAGTAAATGAAAGTGGGAAAAACTTTTTCTCCGTTGATTCTATTTTAAATAGTCGCGTATTTTTGAAATAGGAAGTTATTAAGGATTTTCATATAATTAAAGTTCTCTCATAAAGACAATCTAGAAAAATTGATGATTGCTAATTTTATTTTGCACTTTTCTCGAAAACCGCTCAGATAATTTTCTTTAAACTTGGTATATAGACTAATCATAAAAAGTGCTGTAACTTTCATTTGTAACATTTTCCCTGAAAAATACATTAAAGAGGTGTACTAAGGGGGAGATGACGTTGGGCTTTATTTTAAAATGCTATTTCAAATTATATCAAAGATTCTACCGCGTATGAATCTAATGTGTTGCTAAAATTCTTTAGACCACAGTCATAATTGAACATGTAGTAATTAACAGAGCATACAAAATTTCCCGATTCTAAGCCCTTGAAGAAGACAAACAATGTTTGTCGAAACGTCGGGCCATTAATAAAAAACACTTAAAAAATTTTTTAGTGTTTTTCTTATGGTACCCCCCGGCCGATCAGCCAACTAAGAGATACATCAGATCATTTCTAACGGCCAACAACTTCTACAATTTGATATAAAATTCTTTGGTTAAAAAATCCGTTCAAAGGAAGCCCGACATTTTTCGCCAATTGTATACGGATGCAATAATAATGTAGATTTCAATTATATGTAAAATTTGTAATTGGATAATACCAGTGTAATTAGATCTGTTCGGTATTTAATATAAATTTAAATTCGCCGCCAAAAGCGTACAATAATTTCATTCAGAGGGAGCATGGTAAAGCCTTGATAAAAAATGCTAATCGATTTGGAAGATCGATGTTATAACATTTCATAATTCTTGTTACTAATCTATTAGGTTGTGTCCTAAGTTGTAGTGTATGCATTATCTTCTCTCAAGTTAGTTGCAATGCAATACTTGTATAATTTCCTGACCAGTTTCGGATTTTCATCCATCGTCAGAGCAAATTTATCCAATTTCGTGCAGAGAGTTCACTTCAACGTAATGTTTCTGTTACACTCGACACTTGCTGGATTGTACGTGCAGGAGGTTAACATAGTAAAACATTTATAAAGGAACACAACCTTATAACCTCCCGCACATACAAACCAACAAGTGTCGAGTGTAACAGAAACATTACGTCGAAGTGAACTCTTTGCACGAAATTGGATAAATTTGCTCTGATGATGGATGGAAATCCGAAACCAGTCAGGAATGAAATAAATATGCATGCTTCGAAGTATAAAATACCAGACGTATTGTTATATATTTTTTGTTAAAGGGGACACACCTCCATTTCCGTTCTTCCCAACCAAAGGGGCTCTACTCCCGGCCCCCTCATGCCCTCCCTGATGCGCGCACACAAAATAAAAAAAAAAAATAACCCACGCCAGGCCAGTACCTAAAGACTCGGTTCATTTTTCTGTATTCATACAACATTTTTTTCTACTGATACCTTTCTAAAAAGATAATAATTGAAAATTTATTTACATTGTAACGGCGTTTCCGCAGGATTATAAATCTTCTTAATATCTTGCTTTCTCTAATTGTTCTATTTCTACATCTCCAAAAATAACTATCAATCAATCTTTTTTTATTTATTACATTCATAATTTTATCACACACACTATTTATGTACAGTTCCTTCTTGATGTAATCATAACCTCTTTTATACACATCAATTATCTCAATTGTGCATTATTGACTTAAAAGAAAGCTTTTCCGATCCGATGCCAACTATTATCTGCTTGTTATAAAAGTATTTTTTTTACTTTATGTTACTCCTAGTAAGAGGAAGTATTGTAATAGTGTCCAATTTTCGATATCGAGTTTTCAACGAAAATATCCGTTTTGAGGTCCCCTGAGTCCAAAAAAGTGGTTTTTAGCAAATGGTCTGTGTGTGTATGTGAACAGCATAGCTCAAAAACGAAAAACCGTAGAAAGTTTTAACTGATGTTCAGTGTAAAAGGTATCACCATGGGATCTGACAGTACGTTATCTGTCAAAATTCCGTCAACTGGAAGTACCACTTATTAGTTGTTTTTTTTTTTTTACATTTAGGTTTTTTTTTTCAAAAATGGCCCTGACGATTTTCTTGAAACCTTCAATATAAAACAAAGTATCAAAGATCTACAACTATTTTTTAAAAACATTTTTTCTGGGGAATTCGTTAAAGTGCACTTTTGTAGTTGGGGTGGGATTTGTTTTTTCTCTAAAGTGGCTATCATAGTTGGATTATATTTCTAGCATCTAAACATAATTAATTAGGGCTAAAATTCCGAGTTTCAAGAAAATTAGTAAACCGGAAGTGCACTATTACTGATCAGTTTTTTTCAGTTTTCGATGAATTTCATTAAATTTGGTACACTAACTATAAAATTTGTCAATTATAATTTTGAGAACTGGAGTAAGAGAAAGTTTGTGAGTGTTTCATACCAGATTTTTTCTTTTTTTATTCATAACGAATAAACTAATAATATGACTATAATAATAATAATAAACTAATAATATTTGAAACTAATAATATAAAAACTAAATGATTCTGAAAACAGTGGTTGTAAAAAAGTACTACACTAAATAATTATTTTTTATATTTGAATTTATCGTATACTTGATATTTATAATAATAGTTTAAGAATCACTTATCAAAAAAATAAATACTAATATAAAACCTTTTTTTTGTATAAATTATTTAATCCTTTCTATTACTATTTAATATTCAAATCCTTTTATAAAAAATATTTATTATATATCATCAACGTAATATTCTTCCTGAACCCTACGAACTCTGGCTGCCATTATTGGCTTTCAAAGTCTTCTTGATGCATTTTTATTTTTTTTAAATTTTTTAAATATCCAGTATGAAATATATATAGATATAATATATATATATATATTGGGTATAGTATTGTGATATATTGTGAAAACTTTTCAATTCCGTTTTTTATAATTATAAAAAAAATATGTCTATTCCTATATATTGGCCTAAAATTATGATATAATCTGTAACATTTTTAAACAGTGCTTGCAAAAAATAAATTCTACTCTAGGTAGACTTACTATGTTATAAAAAGAAATAAATAAATTTACTCCAATAAGATTGTTCTTCTTAGCACTTGATAACCACTTTTCCACTTTCCCAAACGTTAAGGATTTAGAAACTTGAAAAGCCGTTAAAGGATAAGAAAAGAAAGTAAGAAAGAATCCAAAGTAAGAACGAACAAATAAGAACTTGGATGCCAAAACTCGTTCCAGGGCTTCATGATGGAAACCTATGCTAAGCACAAACTTTCAGATAAGTTTCACTGATTTTACCTTATCTGTTTTTCCAAAATTTCTTGGTAAAGTTAATTGTAGGATAATTTTGATGGGTAATCTTTCCTCGACTAGTTCCAATTATGGTTTCCTCGTGTGTAAATTTTTATCATGGTAATGTCAGCAAAAATTCTGACATTTTTTGGTTACCGCGGCCATTTTTATTGAAAAACACTTGAATTGCTGGGTTGAGATGGCGTCAGTGGTTTGTTAAACAAACCGACGTTTCGCCCATATTGCAATGACCCTCTCAACATGGTCATTACCAACATGGGGGAAACATCAGTTTTTAGCAAACCCACATTACGTGGTCACAACCCAGAAACTCGAGTGTTTTTGTTTTTTATGTAAATATTCCGTTTTTTTTTTAAGTACTAAATAATATGTTTTCAAAATTCCGAATTTTTTTAATTAAAGCAAGTTGCCGGAAATGTGGCATTACTTAACAGTTTTTTTTCTTTTTAGGTTTCTATGATTTTTTCCATAACGACACAAATAGGATTTAATTAAATCTGGGTCACTAACTATAGATTTAGAGATCCATCAGTTTTGTTTGAATCTTTTTTTCCGATTGATTGCATGCATACTTTGTGGGGAGGATGTTCTAATTACTTTGTGGGGAGGAAGCGTACACCATTCCTGTACAGACCCTGTAGGTTTTTCAAGAGCATCGGAACCTTTTCTCTTGAACTAGTTATAGAAAGTTGCAATCTTCTCAAATTTGCGAAATTATATTTTTTATCGGAAATAGATATTTTGAAGTGACTTGAGTGCGAAAAAAATGCTTTTTAGCGAATGATAAAAGAAAAATTTCCTTTTTGGAAGTTTCTTAGGAAACAGTAGCGTTAAGCTCCACCTCTAACGTTCCACGTCTTTGAAACATCACTTTTATTTGAAACATATGTCTTCCTGAATAACAGCAGCAATGGGAGATTTAAGTGATTGAGTTGTAACTTGGGTTGGTCGTTCCACAAAGGTGCAAATCAGATACACTTGTTCAACAAATATTGATCAACACATCTCTGGCAAGTTTGCTGGATTAGTATAACTTACATGCTTAGTGGTGATCCGGAAGATGGTGGCCCTGCTCACTGGGCACTGCAGGCTCAATAAAAGCATGCATCGCATGGGCCTGACAAGGGGTAGCCTATGCAGGTTTTGTCAGGATGAGGAGGTAACGGCACTGCATGTGCTAATCGGTTTGAGGGGCTTGAGTGGCTAAGGCTTCACATCTTTGGTGAGAAGAGGTTGGCTCCTGCAAGCTTCACGGGGCAATTAAGGCTTATTAGGTCTCGAGAGTGTGCTTTAAGTGACTTAAGTGAGCCAAAATTTCTTTTAGGGATAGGCCGGGGGGGGGGGAATCTAGGTCGTAGGTTGCTACAATAAATCCATGGGGATGCAGTGGCGTAGGTTTGGTAGCCGAACCTCCCACAGAATATAACCTAATAACTTACAAGCTTAAGAATATATGGCTATTGCTAAATATTCGGATTATATAGAAATTACTATTAATACAAAATTGTTAATATTGTATACTATATAATTGTATAATACATTGCTATTAATGTAAAAATTGTGAAGAAGAATAATGGAGAATCTAATACTGAACGCTGTACTTCTGATGTGGAGATATCTACATGTCTTGCTGTTGTTAATGAATTATAGAGTTTATGCATATTGATATCGTGATAAGGAAATCTATTTTTTTTTTTTTTTTAATTAAAAAAAAAACGGAAAATATCATTCAGATACAGATATTCTTTGCTTACAGTTCTTTGCCTCCTTATCTTTTTGAATGAACCTCATATTATAATATTACAAAATTATTAAGAACATTAAGTATTTGGTTGATAGTGTGTAGAACGTAAGTTTTTGGCCAACCTGGATCTATGTAGAATTTAAGGTGGTAGGTGAAATGATATGGACGAAAACGAAAGTATATTGCCATTAATAATAAAAAAACACTTCTTCCAAAGTTGTATATAGAAGTTTTAGGGATGGTTAGATGTGAAGTTCTATAAGAAGAACAGAATAAATATTCTCTTAGAGAGTTTGGATTGAAGGCCAAGGGTTGAATAACGTCCGACTTTGAAATGAGAGACAGTGAAATTGTACGGATAGATGGAACTATGGGTAATAGAAGATAGAGTTGTGATGTAATATATATAGTACGATTCTGTCTGGAAACAGACATTATGAAGTGGGCCACAGTACTACACTAGTTACCAGGGCAAATGGTTACGAAGGCTGGAAAGAAGTATGAGGAAGGGAAGATGTTTAATTTTATCCTTGTATAGTGGCAGCATTTATCATGCTTCAAGTCCTTTTTAACCTCGTACCATGCCACTAGCACTCACAGTTCCTGTGACTGCAACGCCCTTCTATCTCGAGAACATACTGTCCATCTGTTCACTTCATAGTTATCATGGTGATAAGTACCGAGATGACGTCAGCATTATATTATGCACATTATTTCTTTTTATAAATTTATTTTCATATCACCTTTCTTTTTTCTTTTTCTTTTTTTTATAAATAAGTTTTTAATCTTCATTTAGGGATCTTGATAATAAAGTAACTTCGTTTCTCTCCTAACCATAACTCTTTTAACCATTACGAAACCTCTTCTAAGATAATAAGAAAACGACCCAACAGTCGTTCTGAACTGAAGCCAAAAATCTTAGCTATGAAATTCCAAAATAGTAATGTAATGGAATCGTTTGATGTGATTCCTGATGTAGTAGATGTCTTGAAGAGGGCGGAAGTTAGTTGAGAGATTTTGGAAGTTATTGCATCGAATTATTAATACGGATTTTATAAAAATAAACTGTATTTTAACAACAATTTTTAACGTATAAATGGTAACTAATAACTAGCAAAATACTTAGGAATAAATAGAAGATAAATATGTAATAAATTAGAATGATAAAATAAACGAACTAAGATGCACTACTAAAAGATAATAAGTTTAAATGAAACTGTGTATGGTCACGTAAACTGCTGTTCGTGTATATGGATGTGCTCGTATGGTCGTATAAAATATAATGATCCTCTCGTTGTATATGATAGAGTTTATATATCGGTGTTGGCCACACTCACACCAAGACATCTGTCCTAGTGTGCGACCTTCGTAGTTTGCTGACCTTATTTAGGTCAGTGGCCAACCTTATCGGTGCTTGTTTTGATGTAAAGTATTGAAAAGGGCTTTGTTGTTTGTTTGGCCGGCATTGTCTTGAAGACGGCGGCCTGCTAGGTCGCTGGTTATAAATTTCTCTTTTATTACTGCCATCCTTTGTTAAGATAGCAGCTGGCTGGAACTACTTTGACATTGGTATGACTTTCCATGTCATTACAGTAACTTAACTATTTTATCAAAAGATTAAATGCCAGTTTTACACACTCGACTCCAGTTTACCCCGTGTCTGGTAACTGAACAAGAGTTGTAAAAAATGGACTTTATTCTTCTGTTAAATACATTTTTTTTTTTTTTGCGCATCGACAAATGAGGCCTCTAGCGCTAAGCTATTATTTAAGACCACATAAGCTGGGTTGGCGTTCTTTTATTTTCTCCACTACGTCATCGCAGCTTCTCTTACAAGTAGCATGGAGCCAGGGAATATGAATTGAAGAGAGAATGAATTGAAATGATTTTATTTACAAAATAAAGGAAGGGATTAGCTCAGTGGTAGCGCGCTGGACTAGCAATGCGGCGGTCCCGGGTTCGAGTTCAGCTGCTGCCCTTAGATTTTTTCTTCCTAGGAGCCTCTTACAGCTCTATTGTCCGGTGATGGACAGTGTTGTCTGTAACGAGAGAACACTGTCCGGAGGCCGGCAGTGCACTGAGTAGGCTCCGAATTTGGGGTATCTATATGGGCCCAGAAGGGCTTTGGATAGCATAGGGTTTGGTCCCTCCCCCACAGACAATAAAAAAAAAAATATTCCAAAAAATTCTAGATAACAAACATCCTACAATTTCACCTTACGCATAAAAAACTTTCTTTTTTTTTCAAAAAAAAATGATCGGCATAATTATTATTCCGATGTTGGCTGGAATTCCAACCATTATCAGTATATTTTTGTTTAAAACCATGTTACATTCTCAAAACAATATTAATTTTTATATATATTGTCTGTTCCAGGTAAGTGCACTACTTCATTATCTACCAGATTTTTATATTCATTAATAGAAACTGTAAGTAATGTTTTATTCATTATTTTTAAGATATTAAAGATTTCTGTTAATATGGTACAATACGAATTATAATATTATTTTATAAAAATTTGTCATCCATCCAAAATAAAATAAAATAAAATAAAATAATGGAACACGTACACGGCTTTCTCTTACTGCATTATTTATATATTTATCAGAGACATTTTCCGTGGTAGCCTGCTTCATTTTGTAGTCATCGACCGGTTTCGGGCGTTCGCCCATCTTCAGGATGCGTTTTTCAGACAGTGTGCCAACTCAGCTTACACTCTGAGCTTTTGCACTTCAAGTTAAAGAATTCAAACTCAGTTTTACACACTGAGTCAGTGTGTAAAGCTGAACTGCTCTGTTCAAGTCTGTGTTGGCACACTGTCTGAAAAACGCATCCTGAAGATGGGCGAACGCCCGAAACCGGTCGATGACCACAAAATGAAGCAGGCTACCCCGGAAAATGTCTCTGATGCTTTCCAGCTCTGCGGAACCAACCACCACAACATTTATATATTTACTTATTCGATTATGACCTAGTTATAAATTCCTTTGTTTCTGAGCAAATCGCAAAAAAAAATTGGAAAAAAAAAATTACTCACTAATCCCGATCGACTATTTTTCACCATCAACGTCATTGTCGCGTCCCCTAAATAGCATCTAAACAAAATACCTTGCTTCAACTTTTTCCGCGTTATCCTTTTTGATTTATGCTGAACAAGTAACACTACACTAATTACTAACAACCATTTTTTTTCGGGCTCAAAGGACCTTAAAACCATTTTTATTTTCCATAAAAACTTTCATCTTGAAAGTTTGATATGATCACAGTGTTTCTCTAATTTAAGAAATATATTAAGGGTAAATCAAAAAAATAAAAGGGTATTTAAAAAAAAAAAAACGCACTTCCGGTCATCCGATTTTTTTTTTTTTAACTCAGAATTTCAACAGCATGTTTAATTATAATTAATATTATTTAAATGACAGAATTGTATAATAAACTGAAATAGCACTTTAGACGTAAACCTAAACCCCTCACACCCCGAAAGTGCCCTTAAATGAATTTTTCCGGACAAATCTTTCAAATAAAAGTTAAGGATCATTGTATGTGGTAGTTGATATTATAAGTTTCAAGAAAATTTTTTGAGCCATTTTTTAAGAAAATCGCAAAAATGTAAAAAAAAAAAAACAACTAGTAAAGTGGTACTTCCGGTTGAAGAATTTTGATAGGTAACGTTCTGTCAGATTCCATGGTTATATCTAAACGGAATATCAAGTTTCAACTTTGTACGTTTTTTTTTGTTTTGTTTTTGAGCTATGCTGTTCACATACATACACACACACACACACACACACACACACACACACACACACACAGAGGAAGAGAGAGCGTGAGTGAGACACACACACACACACACACACACACACACACAACACATGCACACACAAACCATTTGCTTAAAAAAACCACTTTTTTGGACTCAGGGGACCTCAAAACGGATATTTCCGGTGAAAATTCGATATCAAAAATTTGACACGATTACACAATACTTCCTCTTACTAGGAGTAAGAGAAAGTAAAAATCTAGTGTTAAATAGTCACATAATTAATTTTATAAAATGCCTTTTTTTTTGTTGAGAAAACTAACCTCCCTTAAGTCACCCTCACCTCTCTAAAAAAATTACATGCAAAAGTGATAGGTCTCTCTATATGTAAAGTTAGTATACGGGGTTGAATGAAAACCCGTGGGTGTTTTTATTGAGAAAATTGCGGAAAACTAAAAAAAAAAAAACTGTTCAATAAAGTAGCCGGTTTTCCTCAAACTCGATTTTTTTTTTTTGCAATAAATTTAATTCTGATTAATATTTTTATTGATGATAGAATTGTATAATAAATTAAAATATACTTTCTAAGAAAGCATCTTAAGTTACCCTTCCCCTTAAATTACCTTAAATGAATTTTCCAGAAGATATGTCTCACATAAATATATTTTATATGTCTGTTTAACGTAACTAATTTAAAGAAAATCTTTGTAATAGTTTTTGAGGAAATCTAGTTAGCTTTCGGCGATTTTTTTTTTTTTTTTGGAGTTATGTAATCGCTCGTCAGGACACACAAACACACAAGAAGAGAACAAATTTTATAAAAAAAAAAAAAAAAAAAAAAACACTTTCGGATAAAAAACGGATATTTCCAATGAAAATTCCATATCGAAAATTTGACACGATTGCAATACTTCCTTTTACTAAGAAAGTTAACGAAAGTAAAAAAATAAAGCAAACAAAAATCCAAGTAAATTGCATAGTTGAGTATAAAAATAATTATACTATAATGCTAAAGACTTTGAATTGAACTTTGTTAATTTTTGAAACTTTATTGTTCCCGATTATTCGTTTAGGACTAAAGTTTATTTTTCCCGTTTTAGTTTAAGCATTTTCAGCCAATAATTGTTACAAAATCTGTCTGCCATAGACAAATCTAAGAAAATAGATTTCATAGACATCAATATTCCTTGATGATTTACTTATTTTTTTTTATTTTTTATTTTTTACGCCATAGCTAATCAACCATTCTGCGTCGCGCGGCCAGAATAAAAAGGCTACGCTGGCGACTGATGTTGTTCGTTTAGTTGGATATCCAGGGGGCACGTGAGAAGAATCTCGGACGCGAACAATTTCACCCTCTATATGTATTTAAAATAAAGTAATGGCTATTTTTCACGGAGGTGGATAGTAACATACTTTACTCTATACTACTCGTATTAATATATATATAATTTAAAAATTTAGCATCCTTATGTTTGTGGCCGCAAAACTCGAAAAGTAGTCGATGGATTGACTTCAAATTTTTACACAACGTTACATTTCTATAGAAGAGTGTTTATATATACTTTTTATTCCGAAGTACCCACGGAAACGGGAAATTCCGAGCGTTTCGTGAGTTTGGCAGAAATAGACAGACGCAGACGCGTTGCAATCGTGGCGCGCTCTTTGCCGAAAATATTCTGCACAGAATACGTCAAGAAAAGCAAGAAATGGCTTGGATTTCACAGAAGAAATATACAATGAAGCGCTAATCTTCATTGAGGATCTTTGTCTTACAATGTGTTGCAAGTTCTTGGCACTATTGAGAGTAACAGTACCGAATAGGTCGATCAACTCAAGTGCCAAACATTCGAGAAAGAACTGCTCAGAGAGCAATGACTTACAGCTATTCGTCCAAGAAAATGAACTGAAACTCCTTTAAGAACAAAAGATAGCATTTGATACTATTACACAAGCTCTGACCAACCAATCCGGTGGATTTACTTTTTGGACGCTCCAGGTGGAACTGGAAGAACGTTCTTAATTTCCTTAATCCTGGCTAAAAACTGGTTCAAATGGTCATATTGTGTTAGCATTTGCTTCTTCGGGTAATGCTGCTACGTTGATGGAAGAAGGTAGGAGGGTAACAGCGCATTCAGCTGTTAAAAACATTGTTTCGGTTAAAAACATTTTTTCTTTCTTTCCTTTCAGTTCACAGCAACGCAAAGTAGGGTATTAAATTGAATGATGTGTTTTCTTGCTGAATCTAAGGTAACTATCATACGTACTTACTAACTATTTACTTCCGTAATAATAAAATCATACTGAGCCACAGCTAAGCGTGGCCGGGTTTAGCTAGTATCAAATAAAATTGAAGGACCACACTGGAAATGGAACCCAGTACCATACAATACATTCTAGCTTAACGGTCTGCGCATCTAACCATTCAGCTATCACCTATGTTGAATATATCTGAATATGTTGAAAATCACAGGAAGCTCCAAGCCTTGATATTCCGTTTATGTACAACTCGCATCAGGTGAAAAAAAAAAAAAAAATCGGATAAATGCATCATCCAGAAGTGCGATTTACGGATTTTTTTTTTTTTATAAATGATAAAGTGCATTAAAATAATTTATTTATCAGAATTGTAGAAACACAGTTATACACCTTGTTCATAAGTCGCTTGCCCATATAAGCCTCTCTCATAAATCTAAATATCCCCTCCAATATTATTTCATTATACATCGCACGTTCTTGCAGAATCATTCATACAGAAACCTATGGAATGGGTGTTCTTCTTTGAAATGAATTTTTATTGCAGGCTCAGTATGGATATTACGCTTTGTTATGTAACGTCCATTTGAATTGTACTTAATTTTTCTTTTTGGATAAATCAATAGTTTCCTCCGAAACGTAATTGTTCAAATAATAAAGTTGATATTTGTTTGTTTGCTTATATTTCATTTAATGTTTCTGAGTTATTGTTGAAATAAAATCAAAGATAATCTAAACTACAAATTCCCCCCCCCCCCCCGTTGTACAAAAAAGACGGAAGAAGGAAGGAAAAAAAGAAGTGAAGCGAATCACAAGTGAAGTGAGAAGAAAATAGCCTCTAAACGAAGATAAATATAGTAGAAGAAGTTGAAGGCTGGGTTTGGTAAAGGCAAAGATGGTGGACGGGCAATGTTGGATGAACTGCCACTCTATCTCACTTTTACTCATTCACTCTCTCTCTCTCTTCCTGCTCTTCTCTATCACTGATAGAACGAAAAGCAGTCAGAAGTATATAGTCAGAGGCGGTAGCACACCAGGTATAAGACGGTGTGAAAGATTGCCACCACGGTAAAACCAACGGCCCCTGTATATATATATATATATCTACTCTACCTCCTATTGGAACGGAGATGCATCTAACTTTATATTAGCTTGGAACTTGAGTTAACATCATCTAAACCATAACGTACCATATCTAACTGTATCGTTCAGTTTTCTGCCCACAGCTTTCTGCTTTATTACACCAAACTTTTTTTTTTTATCGATGTTTGTAACAATTTTTTTTTTTTTTTTTTTTTTACTTTCTCTAAACTGCTATAAAGAAAAGTTTGTGATCATGAAAATTTTTTGAAAATTGGGTATTCACCCAATTGGGACTCTCTCGACCCTCTAATCCGGGCAAATTTTTTGAAATTAGTCTGTGCATTGTGTGTGTGTGTGTGTGTGTGCGTGCGCAACAGGATGTTCACCATAACTCAAAAATGGAAAATTACGGAAGATTGAAACTTGATATTGTGATTAGGTTGTAGCGAGGGTGATGCTACATAGTGTAATAGCGGTTAAAATCGGCCAACCGGATATACTACGTTACTGAATAAAATTTACCCTTTTTATTTATTTTTTTTTAAATAGATAAAATAGAAAGAAATAGAAGATTAGAAATAGATATGGCCATTAGCGTCATATCTATGTTTTTTCTCTTAATCTGTGATGGCACTAGAGGTGTCTACGACGTCCATCAGAACTTCCAAGGGAAGTTGTGAGGAATCCAGTTGTTAATTCAACCAACATCCTCCAACATAATACCATCGAAACCAGTCGATGGGCGAGGAAAACGACTGTGGTATATTTGTGCCATTCTTTCCTTTTCCTTTCTTATATGATGGGATGGGATGGGGTGAGGTTCCACCATCCCCTATAACACTTTATTGTTTCATTACTTTAAATTTTTTTGTTCCATTCTAATTACACCAGTACTGTCTACAAGAGAGCCACCCTTAGTAACCCGAGGAAAACCGAGAATATATTTCACAGAACCCGCAATAAATTGAAATAGAGCGAGTATACAAATAGCTCAAATGATTTTCTTCAAACTTGTTATATCAACAAGAGCTACAACTTTTTTTTAGAAACGCTTTTCTAGAAAAAATCGTTTAATCGGTATTCTGAGAAAAGGAGTATGTGACATTAGGCTTAGATGTATGGTGCCATTACAATTATGTTATATGATATTACCGTCTCTATAATATTTTAATGTGTGACCTAAATACCGAGTTTGAAGAAAATCAGGTTACGAAATCTGCATTTTTTTTTTTTTTTTTTTTTGATCGTATTATATTTTGGATGGACACGTGAATAGTTTCAGTTATATGTGAAACTATTACAGTACGTTGGATTTCACAACAGTTTTTAATTTTTTTTTTTTTTTTAACTTTCTGTAACTTTTGTTAGCGGAAGTATTACGATCGTGCCAGTCTTTTGAAGATGAGTTTTCATCGGAAATACATGTTTTGAGGCTTTTGAGTTTTTTTTTTTTTTTTGGAAGTATCTAGAAAACTAAAATGACTTCCTTTAATAAATTTTCAAACTGCCAACAGCATAGATAAAAAGACATATCACTTTTATTTGAATGTTTGCGGAATTTATGAGAAATAATTTACGATAAAACTATAAATATATGAGGTTGGTTCTACTATGCTAATTAGCGCGCTCTTTACAATGTGAATGATTTACCTACTTTCTTGGTAGGTTGGTAATTGTTCTCCCACCATCGCACTGTATAATATATGTTAAGATAAATGAATAAAATTTTAAATATATATATATAATACAGATATATAATTTTATATATCTGTATTAAGAGGAGTAAGAAAAAAGTCGTCTGAGTGTTTCATACCTAATTTTTTTCTTGAACGTTTTAAACTTATATATATTTTGAAAATTAAGATCACTAAATCAAATTTGTTTCATTGATATTAATTACGCTTTTAATAATAATAATAGAGTTTATTTAAAGAAACGTTTCCATCTTACTATACATTAATACATACAAACAAATAATAATTCTAAATTCAATAGAAAATAAATTACACAAAACTCTTTGAGGGCAATGGATTACATCCGTCTGCCTAGTTGTGATTACAAATTATTATTAAGGGCTTAAAACTGCAACTAAATGAGGAACATATAAAAAAAGGATAAAGTAAAATAAAAATAATAATAAAACAGAACAAAAATAAAAATTGAAAACGATTTATCATCAGAAATAAAATATATTAATAATTAATCTTCTATAAGAAATAACTGATTTTTAAATATTTACATAAGTCACTCCAGTTTTCTGTATCGTTCAAAAAACTACATACCTTTTCAACCGAGAGGAGTGTTTTATTTTTAATAATGAAGCCTATATGGCGCCAGTATGGGACAAATTCCTATAAAATGAATAATGGTTTCTATTTCTTTTAGGCTTCACAATGTGCAGTTTTGGTCAGCTTCTGGATCAAAGGGCTTAAAACGACCCTGATCTGGCTTTTCTTATTAGGCGGGCATCTTCGAAACTATAATTACAGAGGTATTCCCATTTATCGTAGTCTAACCTCGGATAGATAACATTATGCTGTCCTTCTCTCGCCCTAGCGATATCATTCTCTCTCTCGTTCGTCTTTAATATATCCAGAAAACTATTTGAATTACTTCTCCAGTTGTCATAATTTTCTAGATTGAATGGGGATATTCCCAATTGATGACAAATGTTTATCCTTTGATCCAGAAGCTGACCAAAACTGCACATTGTGTAGCCTAAAAGAAATAGAAACCATTATTCATTTTATAGGAGTTTGTCCCATACTGGCGCCATATAGGCTTCATTATTTAAATAAAATACTCCTCTCGGTTGAGAAGGTATGTAGTTTTTTGAACGGTACAGAAAACTGGAGTGAATTATGTAAATATTTAAAATCAGCTATTTCTTATAGAAGATTAATTATTAATGAATTTTATTTCTGATGATAAATCGTTTTCAATTTTTATTTTTGTTCTGTTTTATTATTATTTTTATTTTACTTTATCCTTTTTTTTTTATGTTCCTCATTTAGTTGCAGTTTTAAGCCATTAATAATAATTTGTAATCTCAACTCGGCAGACGGATGTAATCCATTGCCCTCAAAGAGTTTTGTATAATTTATTTTCTATTGAATTTAGAATTATTATTTGTTTCTATATAATATTGTATTGTAAGATGGAAACGTTTCTTTAAATAAATTTTATTATTATTATTATTAAAAGCGTAATTAATATCAATGAAACAAATTTGATTTAGTGATCTTAATTTTCAAAATATATATAAGTTTAAAACGTTCAAGAAAAAAATTAGGTATGAAACATTCAGACGACTTTTTTCTTAGTTCCTAATTAGCCGTATTTTTTGGTAATTTGACAAAACTTTTCAAATTAATTACGCTTATACTCTTAAACGCTGACATACTCACCACTAACATAATACAAAAACAGCGTGACCGCTTGAAGTTGTTGATTTGTGCAACTGTTTGGGGCATAATCATAGTAACTGGAAAACTATAGTTACTACTATACTAACACTCATAGTCATACATATTACATATTTCACAGACAGCACCATAATTCTATGATTAAAACTGACTTACTGGAGACCCATAACAAATCTTTAGATCATAGAGAATTTGGCATTGTAGCCATTAGTGTATCATCAATTTTCCCTCAAAAACTGTTTGAAATAGAAGTCATATATATTTATACGTATAGATGTCACTCGAATTTATTTTAAAGGAAAACTTAGAAACAACCTTTGAGAAACTCTGAATAGAAAAGTGGAAAAAACTATTCAATAAAGTCACACAGACAGTCTCCGAATTTTGATGCGATGTTAAAAATTCAAACGGAATATCAAAATTGAACTTATTACGTTTTCTCGATTTGACATATTTTGTTCACATACACAATTTTGAAATTTAGTTTGAATATGGAATTACAAATAGGATTTAGACTTCTTGAAAGTGGGATTTCAGGTTCTTCAAATGTGAGTTCCAGATTTATTTAAGTTTCTAGGTTGCCGAGCTTTAAATACGGTTTTTATTTCCAGCTCTTGATTCTAGATAGTTCTACCATTTGGGGGGAAGCTTCATTTTTAAAATTTGTGTTAGGATACAGATGGGATTTAAAAAAGTAGTTGTAGTGGAGCGCAGCGCTAATGTGGCTGATATGGGCAACATGACATGATCGCATTCTTCCTCTTTAGAAACTTTTAAACAAAATAAATAAAGATGGAACAAAGCTTTCCAAAAGTCTATTTTTTATTGTGCGTCGTGTGGTAAGCTAACCGCGGTTTAGTTCTGGCTTTTGCTATCGAGAGTTGTTACTAAATGTAGCGCCCAATCTTTTACTCATGTTGGTGGGTCTTTGCATTTACGAGACTCGAGTCTAGAATTCTGCATCAAAAGCGAGTTCACTAGCCACAACACGTAAAGATATTTTCTCTTTTAGCCGAGCTAATAACTCTTGAGACTACTGTTCTACAAATTAAAAGAATAAATTTCTCCATTGAATTTAAGGAATAAAAAATGAATAATCTACATTATAATTGTGTTGACAAACAAACAAAAAAAAATCGGGTGTGAAACACTCATACGATTTTTTCTTACAATTACAATTGACAGTTTTTCTTAAACTTCAATAATTTTTTTTCGGTTTTACATAAATATAGAAATGGTAGTGATATATCTGGATCTAACAAAGGCAGGTAACAGCTGAAGTGATTATATTACAGTGTAGAAAACAGTGCCAATAACATTGAACAATTCTAAATAACATCTGAAATTTAAGTTCAGAGATTCTGTAAATATACCAGAATCTTATGGTGAATTGACAAGGACAGCCCCATTAAATTCACAATTTATGATTTTGCTGAACAACAAGAGCAAAGTGTTAGAACGAGCAGAGGAGAGTGAAACCGAGCGAATGATGTTGGTAGCATGATGAATGTAGAGAATGCGAGTCCCTTGAAGAATAATGCGACTAGTTAGTATTATTGCCTGTTCTAATGTTAGTGAGCTAGTGTCCTTAGCTCTGGTGAAACTTCCAAGGTTGGTGCAGTAATTCTGTAGTGTTCAGAGTTGAATTATAAACTGATTCGTAATACTTCAAAGTTGAGTAGGTAGCTGGGTTCTTCAAAGGAAGTTTGGTGACTATGTCGTTTGGGTAAACTTGATGATTTACTCTAAGCCTTTCCAGTGGACAATTTCTAGGTGAAAGATTGGCTGTCATGGTTGAAGACCATACGCCAGTAAATTGCTGTGAGTATGACAGAGGATATATAATGCGTGGCTGAAATGGGCCTCGTATCGCAGTGGTGGCGCCTTGATGCGGTTGCCATTCTTTGTGGCAAATTCACTGGCTTATTGGTTCCATTATAAATGCTACTTGCTTCATGCAGTGAATTTCCTCAATAGAGTTTTATTTATTCCATAAATTGGCTATTTTCAAATTTTTGCTTGAGCAGAAGAAATGGCGAGAACCTTTTTTATTTATTCAGCTTATGTTCTTATATTTATTAGAAACTCGTCAACAATAACTCAACTATTAATAAATTTTTTATAAAAAAAAAAATAGGAAGCGTTAATAATTGTTTAAAGTAAATTAAATATGAAAATATAACCCATTGATTACATGTTAGGATTTTTACAATTTAGAGTAATATAAATTATATATAATATAAATCTTATATATTAACAAATGTGAGTGTGTATGTATATATATATGTAGAAACAAGTCAGGTAGGCTATCTTTACAGTAGAGAGTTCTAGTAGTGTGTTACTAGCAGTGACTTGGACATGCTGAATAATACATGCATCTCCACCATAGTACAGCCCAACACCACTACTATACCGCCATAGTAAAGGTACAGAGACCCATTTGTCCCCGGCGGCACACACAATACTTCTCTTCAGCAAACCTTCATGATGTTCATTGTGTGCCAGTCTATATATATATATATATATTTGTGTGTAGGCTAGTAAGAGAGAGTGGGAGGGAGAGAATAAGAATGAGAATGGAGAGTGAAGGTTTAAGGACAGGTGCTCTTTCACCAACAAATATACATTTATTCACCACCAGGTAGCAAACCAACCACCCCCTACTCTTTCTGACTCCCACTTCACTAACATAAACCACCATTTTCAACACCCTTCAACGCTTCTATGTCCATTCCCAAGATTGCAACACAAAAGAGGTAAAATCATTCTTGTAATCTGAGTACATTTCTTAACTGATTCCTCTTCTTCTTTTTTTTTTCTTTTTTTATTCTGTTTCTATTTGGTTAAAAAAGTAGTCCAATTTTTTCTTAGCTTTTTCATTCCCAAGAAAATTGAAAATATAAAAGAAACAAATCTGGTGTGAATATTCACACGATTTTTATTTTTACTGCAAGTTACACAGTTACACTCTCCATATTTTTTCAGGGAGCTTGATTTTCCAAAAAAAAAAACAAAACAAAGAATCTCCCAAAATCAACGCCAAGTTTTCCTGGAAAAATATTATAAACAAAAGTGATATGTTTATGTATGTATTTACTAACATTTTTTTTTTTCCTTCATGCCAAGACTTCGACTTTTCAGCCATTCTCCTGACCCGGGGCCCATGAAAAGGTTGCGCTGGCGACTGATGATGTTTGTTTAGTTGAATATCCAGGGGTTAATTTTTCTTTCTTTTTTTTTTTTGGCATTAGCTGGTCAAGCCATAGCCATTGACTTGTACAAAAGACTTTTAATTAATGCTGAGAAAAACCAATAGTTTCCAATAGCTTACAAGAAAAACATTTAAAATAAGATATTCTTAAGAAATAAAGGCTTAAAACATCCTTTACTTTATTCTTCGCAATTCATACTCTGATCTATCTCATTCTCACTAATAAACATACATAACCTAATAAATACATTCATACTAATCAACTGTAAATAGTATCCAAAGAGAGTACTCGTAGCAGAGAGGGAGTGACAAAATGACAGGACCATTCTCTCGGACTGGAGTGGGAGAAACCACATAAATATAGCAACGGGAGACAGAAAGGAGAACAGTTCATATTACTGAGTTCATACAGCCAATCACTACGTGTCATTACCCTTGACCACTCTACCATACTCTATCATTTAAGTGTAAAGTCCAGGCAGTCAGTGCCACTTATCATATTATACAGTGCTAACCATATTCTGTTAATTCATTCTAATAACCCGACAATTTCTCTCCTTCCACTAAGTATTCTCAACCCGATTATACAACTAAGTATTCTTGCTATTATCAAACTAAGCAACCTTTACACACAGCACTGACCGTCAGTATAGTGTCGAAAAAATCGGTTTGATCCGAGGTTTTAGGATGTATATAGGAGTGTAGGACGGGGGGGGGGCGTTTTGTTTCTAAAGTACCACTTCAGTACAATGTATGGTTCTACCACCGATATAAAGTTCATTAAAAGCACAGCTAGAATTTTCAAATGTGAAGAAAATTGGGTAACAATAATTGCAACCAACTTGACAAGATAGGTTTTGGTGATTTTACAGCGTTATGAGGAATGCGTGAAGTTAGGATTCAAATATTGATTGAGATCGTGCAATGTTTCGGCGCGTCTTCTGGACTACAATACAAACACGTTCAAGTTCTATAAACCATCTTTATCCCAACCGCCTTTTTACTAGGGCATTCAGTAAAATTTCAAGTATAGAGGAAATGTGTCAATTTTAAAATTACAGTAAGAGAAAGTTACGTGAGTGTTTTCTCCACCAGATTTTTAACAGCAGTAAGAGAAAGTGAAAAATCAAGTGTTATCCCTCTTTAAGCACCATTCACATATACCAACACGTAGCGTGTCCAGCACGTAACGTGGCAGACACAAGTTTTCATACCATACGACAACTCACTTACAGACGCCGACTGACAAACTAGAGAGTTGAACGCAAACGTACCTACCAAGCACGCTTAAAATCTTTTCGGTTGCAGAATTAGCTGTGTCGCAACTTTACTTGAAGAAGAAGAAGAAGGAAAGAAACTGGGTTGTATGCAAGGATAGCAACAAAGGAAAAGAGGATTTGCTGTGCGTCCAATGAATTTAAAAAGAAAAAAAGAAGGAGAATTCTACACGCTCTACAAAGAGCTAATAGACGATGAAGACAGATTTTTCAAATACTTCAGTTTGAGCCAATATGAGTTTCAAACCATTGTAACCAAAATTTCACCCGTGATAACTAAACGAAACACCAAGTTTAATGTCGTTATAAAGTTAGCTCCAGCTAACAGTGGCCTCTTTATTTTAACTATAAAAAACTTTTTTAGTCCTGCTAATGGCCAAAGTTGACCCCGATTATAAGTTTACATGTATAGATGAGAAATGAGAATAATACAATTGAAGAAAGTTGGAGGAACGTTCTCAACACAATCACATCTGCAGCGGAGGAGATAATTGGGACAGTCCAGATCTGGCCCACGAAGCGACTGGTTTGATGAAGAATGTGTTGCATTAGCCGAAAGGAAATCTGAAGCAAGGAACAAATGCTACAAAAGAAAACGGGGGCTAGTAGAGAGTGTTATAAAGCAAAGCGCACAAGGTTGAAGAAATTGTGTAAGAAGAAGAAGAGAGAGGCTGAAAGAACGAAGCTTAGTGAAGTACAGAAAGATTTCGAAACTAAAAATAGTAGGCAGTTTTATAAAGGAATAAAGAGCATGAGAACTGTTTTTGATCCCAACAGTGGATTTCTCCAGGATGAAGATGGATTATTATTGGAAGACAAGGAGGATATACTGAAAAGGTGGTCTCAACATTTCCAAGGCCTGGTTAATACTGAACTAGCGAATTTGGAAAGAAGAGAAGGAATGGAGACAAATCTGGGGAAGTTAGAGGAAGAGGAAAATGAAGAAGTTCAGGAACCACCAGAGTTAGACGAAGTTATGGAGGCAGTGGCCAACAAAAAATAATAAGGCTGTAGGTGAAGATGGAGTCCCGGCCGAACTATTGAAGTATGGAGGAGAGGCTCTAAGTAGGGAAATCTACAATATAATCTGGAGGGTTTGGATGAATGAAGTAATGCCTAAGAGGTGGTCGAAAAGTGTCATACGAGGTGTGTAAATTAAGTAATGAGACTGATATTTATCTTTTTTTTATTCAAATAAAATTACAATTCAACATTGTCCCCTTCAAAGTAACTACCTTGGGAAGCCACACAACGCTGAAGACGATTCTTCCATTCGTCATAGCAGTGCTGGAACTCGGATACTGGAATAGACTTCAGTTGGTCGGTTACGGCTGTTTGAATATTCTCCAATGTTCCAAAATGAGTCCCTTGAGGTGATTTTTCAATTTGGGGAACAAAAAAAAGTCACATGGACTCAAGTCGGGTGAATAAGGAGGCTGAGGAGCCACAGGAATGTTATTACTGGCCAAATCCTCATTAATAGTAATCGCGGTGTGACACGGAGCATTGTCGTGATGCAACACCCACTTGTTTTTGATGTTTGGTCTCACACGCATGACTCTTTTTCGAAGTCTCTCAAGAACTTCTCGGTAAAAATGTCAAATGACGATCTGAACGCACGAGATCGCGGATTCTGCCAACATTTTCGTCGGTTCTTGAAGATGAAGGCCTTTCGCTGCGAGGCTCGTCTTGAATTGATTCCCTTCCTTCTGCAAACGACTTAAACCACCTAAAAACCTGTGCTATCGACAAAACATTGTCTCCATAGGCCTGGCACAGTTTTTCAAACGTTTCCGTTGCACTGTGCCCAAGTCTGAAGCAAAACCTGATAGCACAACGTTGCTCGTAATTGATGTCACTCATTTTTAAAACGCACTGAAAAAAACCTTGCTCACAAAAAAAGTCACTACGGACAGTGCAACAACTCTAGCATTTTCAAATTTGCACTGGACGTGTATCAGATGTTTACTTGCCCTACCACGCATGCGCCGCGTCTCCAGTGTTGCCAGATCGAACACTAGAAAATCAGTCTCATTACTTAATTTACACACCTCGTATACCCAGTTTTTAAAAAGGGTAGTAAAATGAAATGTGAGAACTACCGGTGGATTTCTCTCCTGAATACCGCTTACAAGGTATTAGCCGTTTTGCTGTTGAGCCGCTTGCGAAAGTGGATTAGCATAGAGTTAGGAGAGAGAATACCAATCAGGATTCAGAGAAGGAAGATCCACTGTGGACCACATTTTCTCCATTAGGATTATGTTGGAAAAGTTCCATGAATGTATGTGCCCCTGCATCACATATTTATAGATTTAAAGCAAGCCTGCGATAGTTTGGACAGGGAAGAACTGCTCCGCTGGATGTGTCATTTGGGTTTGCCAAGAAAATAATTAAGGCTGTCACGTACGACTTTTATCAACTCAACAGGCTGTGTGAAGTTCCGACTAGGCTCTATGTCGGAAGACTTTAAAATTGCGAAAGGCTTGAGGCAAGGGGATCCATTGTCCCCGATGCTGTTTAATTTAGCACTGGAGAAGGCTATAAGGGCAATCCGAACCAATCCCGGAGGCACCATTTTTAATAGGTTGATCCAGCATCTGGCTTACGCAGACGATGTTGTTTTGTCAGCGCGAACTATACCGGCACTCTTAGGAGTTTTCGAAGATTTCACTAAAGAAGCCAGTAAACTTGGACTCGCTTCAACGAAGCAAAGACAAAGTATATGCGAACCAAAAAAAGGAACGACCAGGAAGCAATATGCCATGGAAACCATAAGTTTGAAGTGGTTAAAAGCTTTAGGTACCTTGGGGCTGTTATCACTGATATAAATGAAGTCAGTATAGACATAAAAGCCAGAATAACAGCCAGAAACAAATGCTACTGGTCTTTACAGAAAGCCTTGCGCTTCAATCAGCTATCTAGGGAAGCCAAGTTAATATTGGACAAGACCTTATTAAGAACGGTTGTAATATACGGTAGCGAAACCTGGACGCTAACTCGGGACGATGATCGACTTCTCAGTGTATGGGAGAGAAAGGTCCTGAGGAAAATATTTGGCCTGGTAAGACAGGATGGAGTATGGAGAATGAGGTCAAATCAGGAGCTAAAAGATTTATATGGTGAACAGGACCTGGTGGGAGTAGTGAAACGTAGGAGGTTGAGGTGGTTGGGTCTCCTGGAAAGAATGGAGCAAGACAGGATACCGAGAAAGCTTTTTACTGGGCATCCGGGAGGAGGAAGAAGTAGAGGAAGACCAAGGATGCGATGGCTGGATGACATGGAACAGGACCTCAGGTTGTTGGGAGTGAGAAGGTGGAGACGGGTGGCTCATGAGAGAGAGGAGTGGAGGAATGTAGTTGAGGAGGCTAGGGTCCTACATGGGCTATAATGCCAAGAAAGAAGAAGAAGATGCCGGTTCTTTTGGGAAAAATGGTGACGGGGGAATCTTCTGTAAGTCAGCAATAGGAAAAGCTATTCCTATTGGTTGTTCCAGGAGAAAAATATTCACTAATAACACAGACACGCACCAGCACAGACAAATTAATTTATACTAAGCGTTCGAATGTTACAGACATGTACAGACATGCCCAGACATGTGCCAGCACAGTTCAAATATTCTTTACCACAATACTGGCCGTTGCTGGCGCGAGTCTATACGTCCACGTTACGTTCAACGTCTGTAGAAGTGAATACTCATATAGATAATATATGTAACAATTTGTTGTGTGTCTTTGCTGGTACGTGCTGGACACGCTACCTGTTGATATAACGTGAATGGTGCTTAATGTGTAGTTAGATCAGTTTTATATTTTGTAGATTTGGAAGAACTGTGCAGTAAATTATTGTAGACAAATTTCTTAAATTGATATTTTATCTCAGGACGCTTTAGTGTCGTATCTTTGTAAACTTCATTTATTGAGGTATTGAAAAACATCTAGTATGTAATACTCATATCCATGTTTAAATTTGAAACTATTACTCAGTTGCCTTTACATAAAACATAGTAATAAATGGAAGAAAGAGTATCCATGCCAGTTAGTACGTGAAATTATTACATTATAGTCAACAAGGCAGCCTAATAATATGTGAAAAATCTAACATCATTCAGATTCCTCTGAAACTCCTCTAAACGGCATATCAAGTTTGAACTGCCTAGGATATTTGTTTCTAAGACATTTTATCAAACAAAGTTTGTTTTTTTTCTTACGTAAGATATTTCAAAAATTATTTACGTTGAATAGTCAGTTTAGAAAATTTGACTTCCTCCAACAATATTAAGAGTGAGTAGAAATCGATAAGCTCCAACTTATTGGACATTATTGTGGTTTAACCGGAAATAATCAATTGTAAGTTTTAATTTAAACTAATGTTTATAATATAACTACTTCAGTATGTATGGTGGTAGATGATGAAATTTCATAATATTTGTAATAAACGATTGTTAGCCACCATCGCTTCTCATATTTGCTAAACGATGTCACCAAATAGTATTGAGTAGGCGGAGTTAGTTGTTAGTAGGTGAACGGAGAGAGAGTGAGAGAGAGAGAGATAGACGGCCCTCTTGTTCGATCTCATGCCCGTTTATTAAATGGTAGGCGACGTGTTAAATTCCTCCAGGGAATGCTAGAACAATGAGAAGTGGAGTGGCCCCCGGCTATCACTACCGTACAATGCTCCCCATAATGGCAGCGGCCATGGTGCCCCCCCTATATTTCAGCATGGTCGCTGTAGAATATTACTATATAGCTTAGGGAGGTATGAGAATAAAGTGAGTGTGTGAGGATACCAGAGTGTTTCTCCAACGCTGTTTCCATCCTGGTCGTCTGGAAGGTTGGTCTACAAAAGGGAGATGGGGGGGTTTTAGGATGTATATAGGAGTGTTTGCTCTCTCTCTATATATATATGTATATATACAGTGAATGGGTATAAGATAGTGAAAACCTTGCTATCTGTGCTCATATTGAACACTAGTATAGTTTGAACACCCATAGGCATGCCTCTTCTTCTCTTTCTCACTTGCCCTTTAAGACTAGGCTAAACAGTAACGGGTTTAAAGGAGCTGTGTTCTTGTTGAATCGGCTAGAGCCACCTAGTTTGGAATTAGCCCTATAACTCACGATAAGCGTTCCCTCTCAAAACTCACTCCCACTCCAACTACCGTTCTGTTAAATACAAAGACATTATATATATATATATATTTCACATAAATGACGTTATTAGCCAAAGATTTCTCAAACCGTAGCTGCATCTTACTATGGAAAATCAAATATTACTAAGAATCCATTATTATCATTTATTTAATCTCCTCTTTAGACCACTTTTTTTTAAAGCGCATAGTTTAGTTGCCGATAGCAAAGTTTTAGATAAAATGGAGAGCGTTCACTTATTTCCAAAGATCAAAAAAAAAAAAAAAAAAAAAAAAAAAACATCCTTAGGGAAAAAACAGACAAAAAAAAAAAAAAATTGAGATTTCTATAATGTTACTGTAATCTTGTTTAATAGGTACGTTTACTAAGTCTTAATTGTGATCACATTGTAGCTCAAAAGACAGCTCATTTACTAAACTCTAATTAACGTTAACCTCAAAAAAACTATTGTGTGAAGTCTCATTTTCGGGCAAACAATTTTCTTTTAAATATGGAATTCTAACAATGATTTTATCATAATAATTAAAAAATTAGGTAGCAGAAGAATGCAGTAAACAGAAGTCGTACTTCAAAGAAAATTTCAGGAATTACCACCATTTAGTAGTTAGTAGCTGCTTATCCAAAATCTCTCCAAAAAATCACTTTTTTTTGGAAAAGTGTTAAGCATATTGAATATGTAGATAGAAATTTAGAGAAAATTATTTCCGGCTATTTCTAAGCAAATCGTAAAAAAATTTGAAAATACCGTTCAAGAAGGTGACATTTCTCCATGACTGATTTCGATAAATAATATTAAGCTTCAACGTGTCTTATTTACAATATCCTTTTTTTGTCACGTTTTACGACATAGGTTAGAAATATAACATAAAATAACGCAACTTTGTCTCCACTGTATTTTTTTTGTTTCTTCACTTAAACAAAGAGAATGTTCTTAGGATGCGCTGAGCAATTTTTTATCTGGAAAAAAAAAAGTAGCGGTATGCCAAATGAGTTTGGAAAGCTCTGGTCTAGATGATCCTAATGCACTCTAGCGTTGGTGCAGAAATTCAGGAAGGTTTTGATTCCCATGAGGAAAAAGACATGAGTGTTCATCCAGCAACATAAGAAAATATTGGGTAGTTACAGTTAGCAGTGAATCTTGGTAGCCAGAGTTAAACGGCCATGAGTAGTTTGCGGTAACGGCTTTCTGACCACACGCCCAGAATACAAAAATCACCCTGGCATTTTATAGGCTGTTGCGCTAAATGTTTTCAGGTGCCGTCTAATATCCTAAAAGCGCGCTATTGGCAGGTAGAGCGGTGTCTCTGAGGATAAACAAAACAAAATTTTTGCTATTTTTTGGGGGAGTAAAGGTGATACTTCACGAATAAAAGTTGCAATTACTCTAGACATATTATTTTTGCATTAACGATGTTTTTAGTAATATTTGTAGAGCTATTGTGGTGGTTGGTGCCGTAGAGCTTGAAAGAAAGCATCAGAGACATTTTCCGTGGTAGCCTGCTTCATTTTGTGGTCATCGACTGGTTTCAGGCGTTCGCCCATCTTCAGGATGCGTTTGTCAGACAGTGTGATAATACAGACTTGCTCAGGTTTTAAATACAATTAAAAAGACTGGTCAGTGTATAAACTGAATTTGCAATGTCTCTGATGATTTGTAGAGCATTGCTTACTTTTTTTATTTTTTTATTAATTTATTTTATTTATTCTTACATTATTATTAGACTGGATGGCGAAATAGGTTACAACTTTATTCATTATAAAACACCTAACTCAATAACAATATTTTCAAAGCACGTGACTAAAATACGAACCAACTTACGAGACAAATTGCTATTACTGATTTCAAAAACATATCCGAGATAATATTATTCGATAATTATTCGATAATAGAAAGCTGATCATTTTTTTTTTTTTTATTCATTTATTTTATTTTTAAAAGTAAAAAGTTTTGCAAAGATTACGTCTGACCAAAATACATAAATATTTAACTATTTATTTTTGTAGCAGGCAGGGATTGTGTGTTTCACATTAAAGATAGAAAAGCAATTCCTATTTTACCCCTTTACAAGAACTAGTTAAATCCACCTCAGAGACCAGCCATCTCTTACCTGCATTTCTCTTATACTTATGTAGCCATTAGCAACCATCACGTACCATCACCGTAATATCCTAGTTACATACCTTTACTTTTATTCTTTCCAACTTCTCCACAACGGAACGTGCATTAGTAGATTTCCCATTTTACATAACATACTGTTATTGTCCGTTTCATTTTTACCAAAAAAGGTGCAATTTTGACTGATATAATTTCACCTGTATTTTTTTTTACGATCTCCTACGAATTTTTTTTTTCTCATGAGACTAGAATTTTTCATTGATCTCTGTTAGGACTGTTTGGCTTGTGTAGATTCCATGTCGACATAAATTGCTACCACCATAAAAAAGGAAGGATCTGTTTCCATAACACTTCCTGCCCATTTTTTTATTTTTTGTTTAAATTTATATTGTTTTTAATAAACAGGGAATAAATAAGGCAGGCTTACTGGAGAAAGAAGGATTATATCAGCCGTAGTGCCATGGAGGATTTGTCATTGTGTTCCTGCGAACCGCCTCATAGAGGGTACACTGAGCTATCACTTGATGTGCTCTGATAGGGCTGCTGCTGAACGGAAAGCATGCCTCGAGGTCTGTCACAGTCTTTTCGTCTGTTGACCAGCAATGGACTGCCTACCGGCTCACCTGTGTCGGATTGGTGTTTCCACTCGGACGTATGCCTCTGTCTCTGTATGCTGACCATCTTCCCTCGTGTAATTATCTGCTAGACAGTTAGGATTCAGGACTGGTTAAGGAACTATTAATGCCCCTATAGATTTTGTGAAATAGAGCCTTGGAAATCGCGGATCCGCTGTAGATCAAGTTGTTTGATTTATCTAAGGCCTTTGATACCGTTTCTCATGACATTTTATTAGGAAAATTAAAGTGATATGGGTTTAATGATTTGGCAGTCAAATTTATCTCTTCCTATCTCTCGAATAGATTGGCAGCGGTGTCTACTGCAGCTCAAGTATGGTGTGCCCCAAGGGTCCATTATGGGGCCTCTGTTATTTTTGGTTTACATTAACGATCTATCGGCAATGTTTGATAACGAATGCATGTTATTGACAAAGTTAAAAATGCAGATAACACATCCGTTAATAACTGCATTAAATCTATATTCGATTGGTGTGCTGCTAATAAGCTAAGTTTAAACCAGGACAAAATAAAAGAGATTACTATTAAATTAGGAAATTATGTTAGGACTGAAAAAGCTATCAGTTTCTTAGGCATTTTCATAGATTCAAAACTGAACTGGACAGATCAAGTTAATAACGTCGCATGGGTAAAGTATCTCGTGGAATCTATGTTTTGAGAAAATTAAGAATGTCGGTTGACTTGGAAGCTTTAAAGTTGGAATATTTTGCGTATGTTCATAGCCATTTGTGCTACGGTACTATAATTTGGGGTAATGCTGCCGAATATAAAAAAATATTTAGGTTACAAAAGAAGGCAATTAGAGTCACTTTGGGTTTAGACTCGAAAGCATCTTGTCGTTCTTTGTTTAAGAAATTGAACATAATGACACTACCAGCCATATTTATTTTTCAATGCCTCGTCTACGTAAAGTACAATGAAGGCCAATTTCTATGTTTCTCGCAAGTTCATGATCATTTCACCAGAAAACGCAATAATCTTGTCCAGAATAGAAACAGGTTGACAAAAGTTCGTACCAGCTTCCATCATAGTTTGTCCATCTCTTTTTACAACTATTTACCAGAGAATATAAAAAAAATAATACTTTGAAGTGTTTCAAAAGTAATGTTAAAAAACTGTTATTAGCTCATCCGCTGTATGAGATACATGAATATTTTAAAATTAAGTTTCTGTCTTGACAATTTTGTGAAATCAAATTATATTGTAACTTGACCTTGCCAATAAGGATGTAGCTTTTTTTTCTGGCAATAAAAAAAATGCGCTCAATGCTACTTGGACATGAACTATGACAAATGCGAGCAATATGATAAATTTAAGCAGCAATCTATCCTTTATTGGGACGCGTCTGAGACCCTTCATATATTCTTTTTGTTCTTCATATATTAATATTGTTATGGATGTTTTTAGAGTTTGGACAAACGGGAAATACATAGGTTGACTAAAGATAGTCTCACTGAGCACTGTTTGTAAAAAGTGCGAATAATAAACACTGCAATATTTTAGAATGAGTGTATGAAGTGGTGAAAAGTGACAGACTTACTGGCAGAGTGTTGATGTGAGAACGAAGTACGATGAATGTTGACGGTTGTCGGTGATTCAATGAGAGTGAGTGGTCCGGCACCCTTTTTATATAGGCGGTTTGATTAGCCCCCACTCTTTTTAACTTCTCCTTCCAGTACACAGATACGCCCCTCAGTTTACCTCCTTAAGAGCCTGCGGTAAGGAGGCATTCAGTGAACTTAGTTCACTCTGTTACTATCACCTCCTCACTCTCCCATATTATAGTGTAAAATACAAAATGAATAAACAATACATAATTTCTTAGACGCATTTAGAATGCGATGGTGACATTCATCACTGAATGTGACGATAAATCCAATATCACGTAAATATTTCAGAATAAACAGAAAAATAAATAATAAGAATAATAGAATATTTCAGTTATCATTTATCCATAATATTTCCAACTATCTCCAACAGTTTACATCTTTATCATGGAAATAGACCTTGTGAATAAAATATACACCTTTCTTCTCGCTCTATCTACCTACAGTTTTTCTTCAATTTTCTCTGGAAATCTTCACCTGTTGAGAAACTGAATTACACATTTGATAGAATTCTTAGATGGGGCTATGATCTTATTAAATTATTCACAAGTTTTCTATTGTAGTTTTTTTCGTCATCATCGTTTTTTAAAGGTATTCAGTTTTGGTAGACTCTACTTTTTGTAGTATATTGATATTAATAAGAATTCCTTTTCAAACACTTTCTCCAATACGTCACTTACATAGCGTAATTGAGTGTAGTGATTAATGGAGAAAAACCTTGTAATATTCTTAGAATAATATACTAAAATCCTTTCTTTATAAGTATGCAAAGCCGTGATACTTAATTACTTGCTCAGTAAATATATATATAGAGATTAGTGTAAAGATTATTAACCACTTTTCACTTGATAATTCATCCTATACAAATATTTTGTTCGTTAATATCACTGGCAAAGTATATTATAAACTATCAAATTGCCCTAAGCTACAGTTTTTGGTTAATCATGTAGGTTTTAATGCGGTAATAAATATAGATTGGTGTATCGTAAGTTCTTTAAGAAGAAATATATGTATGTATATTAGTAATTTTTTTTTTGTATTTTGAAAGGAGCACACATTAATGATCGATCATTTATATTTCATAGACACTTTACTTTATAATAAAACCCTCTATATTATTGAAACGAAAACTCTAATAAAAAAAAAAAAAACTAACAAAATAGTATGTTAACCTTTTTATTTCAATTTAACGCTACATTACTAATTTTTTTTTTTTTGCTAAATCATTAGCACACTCATAAATACTCAATTCTGATTGTGTAATATTTACATTTATTTAAATACATCCATCCTTATAAATACATTCATCCTTATTAAAAAAAACATGCATCCTTATAAATACATTCATTCTATGAAAAAAACAAACATGCATCTTCATAAATATATTCTTTCTTATAAATACATTCATCCTTATAAATACATTTATCCTTAAAACACAATTAGCTACTCACATACGTCTATTTACAAGTGAGTGGAGTACTGTATATTTCTCACACTTTATGAAGATTCTAAACCTATCCATATTCACATGTTAATAATTGATTGAAAATCTTCAAATCCTATAAAAGGTTTTAATAATAATAAATAATAATAATAATATACTTTATTAAAAAACACAAAATAAACATTTCTACAGCAAAACTAAAAACACAAGTATATACGGCTTGGGAAACCCGTCAGCCGGAGGTTGATGTAAAACAAAACCAATTTAAATCCTAATACAAATGAACCAAGAAAAGTTTGTATTTTATAGTATTAAAGTTTAAAAATATTTAAATAATCTACCAGGGTTTACTCCCGAAGATTTCAGAAATACAAGCGGAATAACATAATATATAAAGTCGCATAATAAGCATATATAAGGAATAATAAATATGCAGAATAATTTAAAGTGACTGACACCAACATTTCTTTTTTTGTATACGTAGCCAAGAGATTAAAATATTGTAACGTTTTTCCCTCTAAACTAGCTACTGCAACTAGTTTTAAGTGGGTTCGTATAGATAAAATACTCTAAACTTCAATAAAGAAAACACCAATTTATTGTTATACACAATAAATTACAAAATACAACACTTAATAATAATTACTTCACAGTTTAAACCACAAAAGTTCACAGTGTTCACTTTTTATACACTTTCCACAAACGTACACTTCGTTTGTAACTAGAAAACTCTCCCAACTCTCTGCGGTCTCACTATTTATACCGGTGGAGAATCTTGTAGAATTTTCTCAATCCTTCCAGAGAGAACTAGAGTGCGTCGCCAGCGCTTCCTAGCGGCCACTAAGAAAACTTGACTTCCTCTCCTAGATGGCACCACTGGCTGCGTTACAATATTATTTAAAAATGATAGGAATTTTGAAAACTAATTTTTAATTCTATTTGATAAAGTTTAAAAATATTTCTTACTAACCTAAAGTTTTGTCTCCTTCTAACTGAAGTTTTGATATAAAAATACAGTGAAAAACATTTAACACAAAACTGAGGGGACCGAAATATTTTTTCGTGTTAAAAGAATTTCGTGGTAAACGATAAAATAGCGGTTTGTTTTCGTCCCGATTTCTCTGCCATTGTACATGTAAAAAAATAAGTTTATGTATTAAAATTACAAAAAATCCACAAAAGTCGCTGATTTTAACACAAAATTTCCCAAATTCGAAAGCTAACTTAAATGTTTTGACAATTGTGGTGCCTTTACCTATTCAAAGACAACCGGAAACCAGCAACAGTGGCAGCCATTGTTTATTTTGTTACGTCTAACGAAAAAAAAAATTAAGCCAAAAAATCTGCGTGACGATGTGACTGTGAAACCAGGAATATTTTGTTCGTCCGGGAAGTGAAATCTTTTCGTGTTAATAGCGATATTTGTTTCGTGTTAAAAGAAAAAAAATGTATGAAATTATATAGTATTTTAGTGTCGGGACTGCAGTATGATTTCGTGTTAACCGATTTTTCATGTTAAGCGTTTTCTTGTTTCACTGTATCTTTAAAAATGAGTATGAATAATCTTTCGTTGTACAAATACTTGGAATCTCTAATAAATGGCTCTCAGAAACAATTTTTTTTTTTTTTTTTTACTGCAGGAATTATGGCGAATGTATCAGTTTTATGAAGTTGAATATTCCCCGAAAATATGGCTGTGGGATTCCTTGATTATAAAAAAAAATATTTTTATTCAACGGTTGCCCAATTATAGGATTTATTTTTTTTCGATGGGTGAAATGCGATTTACGTACTACACAGAGGCACTGCTATGCCGGATTCCCAAATTGGACTACCGGCTAAAACACTCCCCTGCTGCAAGCATAGCCTGGATTCACTGGTGACCAGCATTACTTCGGAACTAGGCCTCTGTCTTTGGGTATTCCCTCAGTATTACCCTACTTGGCACTCGTCCAGGTCCTGCTTCTTTCGCTGAAGAATGTCTGTGGCGTACCTAACTGCAGTTTGCCAGTTGGTTTCACTGGCCAGCATCGCTTCAACCAAAATATCTGGGTCTTTCGTCCAATCACCGCCTCGAAGTCACTTCTCAGCCGTTCCCACCGACTGCAGGAAAAAAAGTAAGCATCGTTTTTACTATTGGGGCAGTAAAGGCTTTCCTCATCCTCTACTTTTCCTATTTTTTTCAGGTACGCTCTGAAATAACCATGTCCGCTCAGGAGTTGTGTGACGTAAAAGTCCAGTATCCCTCTTCGTTCATGCCTTTGCCCCCTAATCAACTAGTGATCCATCGCCCCGTAGATCATCTTCCCAGAAAGTCTGCCACCTTCGGAAAGTCCCGATTCCTCTCCTCTCTGGAGAGAGCCAACTTACTCCCTTCTGCGTTCCTTTTGTGGAGCATACTATAAGATTTATAGAGTCCGGAATATAATAAAATTGTGTATTATTATTATTAGATGAAAGAAAATTAATTAGGATCTAATTATTGTGAAAATGACTTACTCTAAAATTGAGACTGTATAAGAAATGTATCAACTGTCTGGGAGATAATTTAACATTGGTGAGACTAGATTTATAGTATGATTATTACTATCATATTAATTATTTCGAATTTAGTGCTTAATTATATTATTTATAATGGAATTTGGGAAAGGTTTTATTTTGCATTTATTAAATTTGAATATTTTAATTAAATATTTTAACCATAGGTTATCTAATATTGATTTCAAGGGGGAAATTGCAGGGGAATATAAACTGTTGTACTATAATTTGAATTATTACACGAAATCTATAGACTTGGAATACAATTTAATGGATATTTGTATTAAATATAAATAAAGTGTACATACCTTCAACAATTTTTCGTTTTCGTGTGATTCATAATCTAAGACTTCGATTGTTCAAAATCAAATTTATAATTTTTTTTCTAGAAACATTAGGATAACGCTGTTTTTTTTAGATTTCTTTGTTTAGTTTAAATTATTTTGGGTTTTTTTATGCTTGTTTCCAAAAGATTTTATGAAAAGTCATATACAGGACTGTCCACAATCTGCATGTGATAAACAATATAAGAATTCTTTCTAAGAAGTTTCAACGATTTTGTCTATAATCGGAAGTATATATTTTTCAAATTTGTTAATAGATTTGAACCAAAAATTTAATAATCTTTCAGGCTTCTGCGGCCATTTTCAACTAGAAATTTAATTATTATTGAAATATCATCGATATATTATGTGGCATGATAATGTTTCATGTTTTCGTTTATAATACTCAATTTATAAATATCCCAGGTCTCCATAGCAACAGCCTATATTTTATAATTTTAAAAGATCCTTTTTATGAACACGACATAGTATAATAACGTAAATCAAACCACAATTTTATTAAATTTAAATTACTAAATACGAAATTAATAGTAAAGCTAACTACACTCAACATATCTGTTGTTCAGTTTTCTGATAAATAAATATTTTATTCAATTCTAATAATGATTTACTGTTGTGAAATTAATTAGAAAAAATAAAATCTTCAGCAATTTGTATAGTTTATAATGACAGATAAAATAATTTAATTTTCAAATGTAATAAATTAGATGGCAAAATTGTACGTTTAATATGGATCAAGGGCCATTCAGGAGAAGCCCCTTGAATCTGATGGTCAGGAAGACCGGGCAATGAAATAGCTGATAAGAAAGCAGAAAAGGCTATAAATCTTCAGATACATAATGATGAAAAATTAACGCCCTTTGATACAATAAAATATGCCAAACATGTATATATATTATAGAGAATGGTCGCTAGAATATGAGATATCAAAAATTCTCAAAGATAAATTTTACATTGCCTAACAGCCAGCTATACCGGAAAGACTATATGGTTCCTTGACTATCACGAAAAAGGAGAGTTCCTCACTGCAATGATCAGACTACGTTTCAGTCATAACTTTTGCCCTCACCATTTATCCCGAATAGGCATTTCGGCAACTTCTAACTGTTCATGACAACCGGAAACGTTCATCGACGCCAACCATCTGATCCTGGATTGCGTTGCTTATCAGAAAGATAGGGGAAAATTATGGAATTCTTCCCCCAAAATGAGAACATCCTCGCTGAACATCCCTGGTTAATCTGCTAAGACAGGAGGCCAAAAAAATAAAAAAATAAAGAAGATCGTTTGACACGTTTTCGAGAAAATATCAGAAAACTGAAAAATACATTTCAGTAAAAACGCTTTTACGAACAACCGATTTTTTTCAAACTCGGAATTTCAACAACACATTTAATTTTAATCAATATTATTTAGATGACGGATTGTATAATAAACTGAAATCGTTCTAAAGGGGAAAACCCAACCCCATTCCTCCCTCAATGAAGTTTTCCAGAGAAATGTTTTAAATGGAAGTTGTATATCTTTGTATGTGTAGTTGATATACCAAGTTTAAAGAAAATCGGCGGAGACATTTGTTAAGAAAATCGCAAGAAAGTAAAAAGTAAAAAATAAAAAGAAATTCATAAAGTGGTATTTCCGGTTGAGGAATTTTTACCGCTGACCTAATGTCCGGATCCCATGGTGATACCTAAACCGGAATATCAAGTTTGAACTTTTTATGATTTTTTTCGTTTTTGTGCTAAAAACCACTTTTTTGTACTCAAGGGACCTCAAAACGGACATTTCCGGTGAAAACTCGATATTGAAAATTTGACTCGATTACGACACTTCCTCTTACTAGGAGTAAGAGAAAGTAAATAAAGTAATTAGTTAATAATATGCATGATAACAAAAACTATCACTAATATAGTTGCTCTGTCGTGGTAAATTCCGAATTGTTTCAAATTGTAATCAAAATTATAAGAAGCCATTTTTGGTTTGTTAAAAACTGTGTTTAAAAAAAAATAATGCTATATAATTCACTTGTAATGCTTAAGAAATATATATTTTTTTGCAATTCATTGCTATCACTTATTGTAGCATTTTGAAAATGCACTGGTGGTGAAACGTCTTGCAAGGGGTAAATCAAAATAAAACATTTTGAAGACTATAAGGAGATTTTAATCAACGGTGAAAAAAAAATATTGGAAAATAATCTATTTTTTTTAAAAAAAATCTGGTATGAAACACTCACACAACTTTCTCTTACTCCGGTTCTCAAAATTATAATTGACAAATTTTAAACTTTGTGTACCAAATTTACCGAAATTCATCGAAAACTGAAAAAACTGTTCAATAAAAGCGCACTTCCGGTTTACTAATTTTCTTAAAACTCGGAATTTTGGCCATCTATTTATTTCTAATTAATTTTGTTTGGATGATAGAATTGTATAATCAACTATGATATCACTTTAGAGAAGCTGTAACCCCACCGCTCCCCTAAAAGTAACCTTAAATGAATTTCCCCAGAAAAATGTTTTAAAAAATAGTTGTAGATCTTTGGATGTTTAGTTTATATACGATGTTTCAAGAAAATCGTCGGAGCCATTTTTGAGAAAATCGCGAAAAACTGAAAAAATCATTTAGTAAAGTGTTGAAACAAACGCATTTCCGGTTATCCGATTTTTTCAAACTCGGAGTTTCAACAACATATTTAATTCTAATTAACATTATTTAGATGACAGAATTGTCTAATAAACTAAAATAGCTCTTGAGATGAAACGCTAACCGCACCCCTGCCCCATAACTGCCCTTAAATGAATTTTCCCAGAGAAATGTTTTAAATAAAAGTAATAGCTCTTTGTATGTGTAGTTAATATACCAAGTTTAAAGAAAGTCGTGGGAGCCATTTTTGAGAAAATCGCAAAAACGTAAAAAAAAAATACAACTAGTAAAGTGGTACTTCTGGTTGAGGAATTTTGACTGATAGCGCACCGTCAGATCCCATAGTCATACCTAAACGTAATATCAAGTTTCAACTTTCTACAGTTTTCCGTTCTTGAGCTATGCTGTTCACATTTACACACACACACACACACACACACACACACACACACCATTTGCTAAAAACCACTTTTTTGGACTCAGGGAACCTGAAAACGGATATTTCCGGTGAAAACTCGATATCGAAAATTTGACACGATTACAATACTTCCTCTTATAGGAGTGAGAGAAAGTAAAAAAAAAAAAATAACCATTGTCTAAATAAATATAATTTGTAAAGAAAATTTTAAAATAAGGAATGATAAGGGGTTGAGTTGAGGCCTAGGCAATCTACATCCCTCGGGGAGGCCCTGAGCTCTAGAATAGAATACAGAAGAACTTGAGAGAGTGACAATAGGAGACTGTTGACCTGAAGGTAACATCCTTGATACTGTAGAGTTGTAAGCTTGTAAGAAACAGACTGATGTGGTCGTAAATTCTTCTTCTTGATTAGGATACTGTTGTATAAAGACCTATTCTTTAAGGCCATTGGTTTGAGACTCTTTATTTTTTTTTTTTTGTTAAAATCTTCAAGACTGATAATAAAAAACTCTTTTATGTCGTTTATAGATTTGTTGACACTTTGATGATTGTTTATGAAATTGTAAATTAAAACGATGTTTAAATAGCCCTTTACTCGCCAACCAAGTACGCTGTCTCTCTCTCTCTTCATTCCGTACATAATCATTACATCAAATTCCACCATTAAAATTAAAGCACATAAATAAAAGAAATAATGTTAATTAATTTATAATTAGATATAAATTTTTCCTTTGATAATGATTGAATAGTGTTTTTACTTATACCAAGTTTTAATCATCTGCTTTTAATAAGGAAATTCACAGAATATGGTCTGCATGCCTCTATGATTGAGTCAGCTGAATTTAACCTCCCTTTAAAAAACAAAAAGTTCCCTCCTATTGCTGACTAAGGTAAGCAATTACACAAATCAATACCTCTCTAAATTTACTTATTTAACATTTCCAATCAACACAGTATTTTGTTTAGTAAGTAATTTTCAGTAAATGAATAATTAAAACCATTAAATACTAACTATTTAGCTTTAAAAAAATTGAATCAGAAATATTATTTTTTCCTATTTTATCCGTCCTACCATGCATATTCATTTTCTTCTTGACCGGTTTTGGATTTTCATCGGAGCAAATTTACCAAGTTCGTGTAAAGAGTTCACTTCAACGTAATGTTACTTTTACACTCACACTTGTTGGTTTGTTGGTTGTATACACAACCAACGTTCATTATGTTGAAGTGAACTCTCTATAAGAACTTGGTGAATTTGCTCTAACGATGGATGAGAATCCGAAATCGGTCAGAAAGTAAATAAATTTGCACGCTACGACGGATAAAATACCAAATATTATCCAGCATTGCGGACCCATCCGCACATTTAAAAAGGTTATCATTAGAATTTGCATCAAACTCGCTTGCAATAAAATTTTATGCTAATATATCTTCTTTTATATAGACCCCCAGAAATTGTGCCCTCTTTGCTCCCGGTGTGTCCAGGAAGATCTTTTTCACTTCCTGGTCGAGTGTCCGTCATTGTTGGAACTCCGATCTCGGTATTTGGGGAAATCTGCCTTAACTAGTCGTCACATTGTTCATTATCTCTCTTCTTCGGAGTGTAGACCTCTTATTACCTTTACCAAACTGGCCTGGAATTATAGACTAAAACTTCTCAACTCTTAATTTTATTTAGTGCTTATATTTACCTAATTTAGCACAGAACTGACAGCAATGTAACAACTTTTTATTATTATTTCTTTTAATTTATTGTCAGCAATGTAATTTTACTATTTCAGTGATTTCTTACTTTTCCTTTTCTTTTTAATAATTCTGATTATTTTACAAGCTCAGTTTTCGTTTTTCCTTGTTTTTGCTGTATGACCGAACTGTTTAAACTGTTATCTATATATGTTAGCTTTATAAAGTATTGCTAAAGTATATATGTAGTTAGCATCAAAAAGATGTTATTTAGTTTTGCCTTTCTTTTTGTTATATTAATCTATTTACATCACTCATATAAATCTCTATGTAATTTATTTAACTGAATTATTTCTATAAGCAGCAACTCCAGCAGACGGCATTTGCCATGCTGTTTACCTTTTGTCTTTACTACTTTTGTATATATTGTATTTATTATACTTATCAAATAAAGGTTATTAATAATAATATATCTTCTTTTATTTTGAGCGTTCTGCACTGCGATCATTTAATGATCTATTGTACCCATTCTGGTGCCGTAGATGAGCTTGCTCCTAAGGAATTCCAACATCCTGGAGGTTTCTAGGGTGGATATTTCCTCCTCCCCTATCTGATAACGACCCAGGTTATTAAATCTTCTTTGAATGACTGCATCACAGTCTGTGAGGAGATGTGTACCGGTGTTTCCTCTATCTCACCGCAGAATCTGCATGTGCCATCGTCTTTTACGCCCAGCTTCCTCAGGGGGGTGTCCCCTGAGTTGCAGTGCCCCGTAAGAAATCTCGTAAGGATACAGATTTTATTTTTACTCAGATTGATGCAATCTTTCGACCTTTCCTGGTTGTAGGCTCCCAGACAGACCTTGGTCTGCCTCAGTACGCGAATATATCTTATAAATAAAACATCTTTTAAATCTTCTGTTAAGCCAGTTCCGAATCTTTGCGTTAATTTTATTATATATTTCTTGCGCTATATGCAGCAAAATAACAACATTCTATTTGACTATCTGAACATTTCTACTTTCCCATAAAAAAATTGTATTATGAATGAACTTTGTTCCATGGGATGGGTAGGTGGTAGATAAGTGAGCGAGAAGGAAAGATAAAATAACATATTACTCGCTAGTTTAATTTTTAAATAATCTGTTTAGAAATCACTAAGAGATTGTGTAAGACAGTTCTGGTGGAAATTCTTTTATGCGAAATGTGATTTAGTGATTTATTTTTCATAATTTCTCTGAAACGGTTCCAACTATTTTCTTTATACTTGCAATATATGAACTATAACATATTGGCTTAACATTGTTATTTAAACAATTATCCTGGAGAATTGATATTAATGATGGCAGAATAGTGGAGTTTCTAAGAGAATGTGCCACATTTAGCCTAACTTAATTACTGCTCCAATAAAACTATCCTGTCTATATAATATTAAAAGCAGCTGAACTTTTTCAACTTTGAGAGTACAATTTTTTAATTATTACTGACAGTTTCTTTTTTTCTTAATGGTTCATATTGTCTTTCATAATGAGCTGTTTGTTAACTTGTTTACATTTCTCTACAAGAGAAAACCACTTTCCTTAATGGATTTATTTGGTCAATCCAAAATTAAATTCGCCACAATTTCAATATTAAAGTAAATATTGCAAAGATTTTATTGTGTGATGTGTTACGGTATAAACTACAGTATACGAAAATACCCAAAACAGTCGTTAAGTTCTTTGTGATATATGCCTCAAAGGCGAAACCTAACATCAGACATAGTTAGCTCAATTTTGACGAAGAAGTTGGAAATTTCGAATAGAATATTCATAGCTATATTTTCACGTGGACAAAATTATGATCTCTTATTTAGGGGGTGGACCTCGCAACCAATATAGAACAAGCAAGGTTGAATTGGGTTCTTGGCACATAGGGAAGATCTAAAATGGCGCTGGATGATGGGCATGAATTCTGAAGCCCAGATACCCAAATATGCCAAATAGATGACGGATCTTTGAGTATTAAGTAGTGGCGGATGATGACGCACGAAAAAGTGAGAAATGACCAAAAATGTCGGTTCAAATACTAGAGTGAAATGTAACAAAATCTCTCAAATTTCATTTATACTTATTAGCCATGTTCATGTTTATTATCCTTACATAGCAAGAGATAGTTCAAAAAAACTCTTTCAAAAAGTTTCTCAACCAAGAGTGTCGACTTCTAATCTTTCTTATTCTGATAAGATCATTCAGATGACGTGAAGACATTTCTTTTGATAATTTTTTTTTTTTTTGGACAAATTGAACATATACATTTGCAATATTGTCAAGTCTATTATTATTTTCAGAAACAGCAATACTAAACCAAGTTAGTATACAACAAGGGCTTTGGATCTGAGACGTCAGCCAATGCTGTCACTCTCAGGAAACTGATATTTCATCTTGGCTTTAAGTAGGTTGATATAAACAACACAGTGAATTGTTTATAGTGAATAAGATTGAGGAAAGTGGCTTTGTCCCCATAGTTAGGTTTTAAAATAATTATCCCTTGTCAGCTAAGTGAATAGTGACAATTACCTAAGCTTAGCTAATCTCCTAGGTAGACAGGAATTGTTTGATTATGTCTCTTTTGATGTCTCACAATTTCTACATAAATTAAAATGAAGTATTTTGGAAACTAAACTTGTTTTTTGTGGCTATACGAGACTTTATTCCGGATATCTAGATAGATTAAAATAATGATTTGCCCCCTAGATCTTTAAATCACTTATGAGGTCATAATTTATTCGTTTCAAGTCTCTCTCTCCGTCTTCATTCCCATACATCATCATTACATCAAATTCCACCATTAAAATTAAAGCACATAAATAAAGAAAATAATGTTAATTTTTAATTAGATATTAATTTTTCCTTTGATAATGATTGAATAGTGTTTTACTTATACCAAGGTTTAATCACCTGCTTTTAAGAAGGAAATTCACAGAATATGGTCTATGAATGCCCCTATGATTGAGATGTTGTTGTAGGGAAGTAAAAGAAAGACGCTTTTAACACTTAGAAAGAGTGTGGAAAGCCTCGAAAGAAATGTCTTGACGTCATCCGAATGATCTTATCAGAATAAGAAAGATTAGAAGACGACACTCTTGGTTGAGAAAGCTTTTTTGAAAGCGTTTGTTTTGAACTATCTCTTGCTATTGTAATGACATGGAAAGTCATACCAATGTCAAAGTGGTTCCAGCCAGCTGCTATCATAACAAAGATGGCAGTAATAAAAGAGCAATTTATAACCAGCGACCTAGCAGGCCACCGTCTTCAAGACAATGCCGGCCAAATAAACAACAAAGCCTTTTTCAATACTTTAGATCAAAGCAAGCACCGATAAGGTTGGCCACTGACCTAAATAAGGTCAGCAAACTACGAAGGTCGCACAAGGTCGCACACTAGGACAGATGTCTTGGTGTGAGTGTGGCCAACACCGATATATAAACTCTATCATATACAACGAGAGGAGCATTATATCTTATACGACGATACGAGCACGTCCATATACACGAGCAGCAGTTTACGCGACTATACACAGTTTCATTTAAACTTATTATCTTTTAGTAGTGCATCTTAGTTCGTTTATTTTATCATTCTAATTTATTACTTATTTATCTTCTATTTATTCCTAAGTATTTTGCTAGTTATTAGTAACCATTTATACGTTAAAATTATTGTTAAAATACAGTTTATTTTTATAAATTCCGTATTAATAATTCGATGCACTAACTTCCAAAATCTCTCAACTAACTTCCGCCCTCTTCAAGACATCTACTACATCAGGAATCACATCAAACGATTCCATTACACTATGTAAGGATAATAAACATGAATATGGCTACTAAGTAAGAAATTTGCTTACATTTCACTCTAGTATTTGAACCCACATTTTTGGTCATTTCTCACTTTTTCGTGGATCTTCATTCGCCATTACTGAATATTCAAAGATCGGTCTTCTATTTTGGTACTGGATAAAGCAAAAAAAAAAATAAAATTGAAAGTAATCGTTCCAAACTAATGTGTCAGCTTCGACATCCCATTTTGTATTCTATTTCTATAATTTTGATTAGTTTTAATAAGATCATTCAGCCTTCCACAGCCATTGTCATATTAAAAACACTAACGTCTCCAGAGGCCTTTGTAGGGCCTATTATGTAGGTTTAAATTTAAACTGCACTACTATCTTTGTTGGTTAACAGTTGGGTTTCCATATAAGTACGCTCTACCTACTTTTTTTTTTATAACAAGCGGAATTACACTTTGTAATGATGTAATTTTTCAAGAAATTATGTTAACCCATTAGTGCTCAGAATTATAAGTAGTTTTTTTCGTTGTTAGCTACATTTTCCTATCCTAAATGTTGCCTAGTTTTGGGAAAAAATACTAAAAAAATATTTATTGCGCCATTTTGGCTGCAAACCCTGGCAACTGTAGTTGCCACTGAGCACTAACGATATAAATTTGGTTGAAATTGCACTAATTGCTAATTAGAGAAAAATTAACTCTTTTTTTTGTTTTAATACTGTTTATTATATAATGATGCTTACAGAACAGAAAAAAAATGGAATAAGTAAACAAGTTTTTATTAGTGGAATGCTTCGAAACATTCCGGATGAAGGGGAACATTGCATTTATTGCATAGATATGTTGTTCTCCGTGTGCACGTCTCGCACCTTCTGTATTTTGACACTCCTTTAACAATAATGTGGTCTTTCCTATCTTTTCTTATATCTTCTAGTGCGGATGAATTTGTTAGTGATAATAATGATGGCCCTGGTTTGGATCTTCTTGTTCCAAAAGTAGCCAAAATCTCTAAAACTACTTGGCTTCTAAATTGTAAATAGGGCATATTATGTCCCAAATCTCTATACATCAACCAGCCCAACCCCCAAATCTCTATACAGGACGCAGCAAACATCAACTGAAGAACCAAACAAAGCCCAACCAAAGAACGCCCACCACCATTTTCTGTTTCTGATTTTTGTTCTGTATTGCGCTACAAATTGGTCGTTTAAATCGACTCCCCCCATATTTTCATTATATTGAGCAATTGCGTTAGGCATGGCTACTATAATTTTTTTTTTATCACTCCTGCTGTACCGTTGGGCAGATTTGGTAGGGTTTTCACTGTCGCAATTTGACAACACAGTCACAGTTGCATTTCATTCCACCTCATTACCGTTAACAGGTTATTCCGAGCTATATAAGTAGCTCCTCACTTTTCTTTTTCAAAATTTTTTTTATTGGGTAAATTCATTGCCTGAAGAACCCTATTCTCGCGCAATGTCACAGTTCCCCCAATGTTCCGCCTGCACAATTCCTCTAGTAACTGGACAGAGGTGAACAAATTATCGAAATATAATTTTGTTCCCTCCGGAATATTTGCATGTTCTAGAAGGCCAACAACTACGTCGCCTCCTTGTCCAAGACCTGTGCTAGGAAGATTGGATCTTTGCACACATAATTAGAGTATAAGAAAACCGTATGAGTGTTTCACACCAGATTTTTTTTTTCTTTCTAATTGTTTCGATAAAGTTAACAACCAGTTCATTTAAACATAGTAGAAGGAATAGTTTTATCCCTTTCATTTGAAACTTTTTTTCCTAATCATCCATTATCATCCGGAGGCGGCTAGAGGTAACGTTCACGTTAGCAGTGAGGTTTTATTTAATTTGGGTTCTCCTACCAATATTGTGAACCCAATAATATATTTACAAATATTCTAAATTAAAAAAAAAAATGTATATCTTAATACAATGTAAACTGCTATAAGAGAAAGCGTGCTATAATAGTTTTACACAATTTTTACTTCCTCTTACTGCCAGTAAGAGGAAGTATTGCGACTTTATTTTAAGAGGAAGTATTGGTCAAATTTTCGATATTGAGTTTTCGCCGGATATACACATTTTGAGGTCATGTGAGGACGAAAAAGTGGTTTCTAAAAATTGGTTCCTTTGTGTGTGTGTGTGTGTGTGGTAAGTATACTTTAACATGGAAAATCGCAGATAGTTCAAAATGTTATTTAGTTTAGGAGCCGACATTAAGGTTTTGATTAAAATCTGTTTTCTGGACACTTTACTGAGTGGATTTTCCATTTTGGGGCGGTGGGATTTTCTCATAAATGGATCAGAGATATTTTCCATAATACCCTGCTTTTTTTTTTGTGGTCAACCACCGGTTTCGGGCATTCGCCCATCATCAGGATGTTTTTATGTCAACAGTGGGATAGATAAAAGATAAAAAGCTTTATTACAAATTTACAAATATGTACAATAATAATTAATAGAAGTTCCAATGTACATTAACATTATAACCTTCCTACAATGTTTGTACAGCGATTTTTGGGATAAGGCGAGGTACAATATGCAGGGAAAAAGGGGAAAAAACCTGTAGCTTTATGAAAAATATTATGAGAGGATGTGTTTCAGTCTCTTATGCCTGTAATGTATGGAGGGATCGTAGGAGGCTATTTCGCGGCAGAGTGGATTAAGATGACAGTCTAGAGTGGAGAGGAGTTTCAAGAGACGATTTTGGATGAAGGAATAAACTGGGGTTACTGAAGATTTTACGTGAAGTAGGTCGAATTTAGTGTGTCGTGGTGAGTCAGTCGTAAGTCTTAGGAATTTGTTCTGGGTTATCTGAAGTTTTTTTATGTTGCTGTAACTAGTCAGGCTCCAGGCGGAGGAAGCGTAAAGTAACATCGGTCTGATGACTACTTTGTACAGTAAGAGTTTGTTTTTTGTGGTATTTTTGAGTCGCGTGACAGTAACGGGAACAGTAGTCTAATAGTCATTTTTCCAGAATTCACTTTGTCTTGTATGTGGGTCGTGAAGTTCAATTTGTTGTCCAGAGTTATTCCGAGGTACTTGACGTTGTTAGTCCAAGGGATCAAAGCATTGTTGTGTTTAATTTGTCTGTTGATTATAGGTCTACGTTTAGTGAACAGTATGGCGTTTGTTTTGTCGTTATTTATTTTCATTTTCCATTTAGTGCAGTATTTTGTCAGTTTGTCTATTGCAGATGTAAGTCTGTTAGTGATAGTATCAATTCTCCATGATGATGTGTACAAAGCAAAGGATGTTTGGTAGAGAATTAATATAGGTAGGACCCAGGATAAAACCTTGAGGAACACCTGCTGCTATTGGGTAGGAGTCAGAAGAGGCCGTGTTTAGTTGGATGTAAAATTTTCTGTTGGCAAGGTATGAGTGTAGGAATTTAGTAAGATATAGAGGGAAGTTGTGGCGGAAGAGAAGTCCCGTATGCCAGACAGTGTCGAAGGCTTTGTCTACGTCGGGAACTATCATGCCAGTGTGCTTTTTCCAATGAAAGTTTTGTGTTATGTCGTCAACTATTCTAGTCAGTTGAAATTCTGTGGAAAGACACAAACAGTGTGATAACATAGACTGGCACAGAGCAAAAATTTAGTTGCTACATTTCATTGTAACAACAATGACTTGGATCCCTTGGACTAACAAAGTCAAGTACCTCGGAATAACTCTGGACAACAAATTGAACTTCACGACCCACGTACAAGACAAAGTGAATTCTGGAAAAATGACTATAAGACTACTCTTCCCGTTACTGTAAAAACAGAATCTTTGGGAAATCTAAGACAGTAAATAACCAACTAGAAGTGGAGTTGATTCTTCTCCAAGTCTTAATTAGAATTATATTTTCAGACTTTACTTTTTGCAAGAGAATCTTGTAAGTAAAGTCATGTATCTAGTAACTATTCTGAAATGTATATTCTGGTATGTATCAACTAAATTTGCTTTGTGCAGTACTATGTTATCACATTGTTTTGACAAAAAGCTCATTTGTGATGATGGGCGAACGTCCGTAACCGGTCGATGACCACAAAAAGAAGCAGGCTATCACGGAAAATATCTCTGATACTTTCCACCTCTGCGGAATTTACCACAACATCAAATTTATCCTTAATTCTTCAATACTTCATTGTAATCTGAGTGAAAAAAAAAAACAGTAAGAATCTTTGGGAAATCTAAGACAGTAAATGACCAACTGGAAGTGGGGTTGATTCTTCTCCATATCTTAATTAGAAATACATTTCTGTACTAACTATTCTGAAGTGTTGAGACACACTCAACTAAAATTGCTCTGTGCAAGTCTATGTTATCACATGTTTTGACAAAAAAACATCCTGTTGATAGTCGAACGCCGAAACCGGTTGCTGACCACCAAAAAAAAAAAGCAGCCTATCATGGAAACTATCTCTGATGCTTTTCAACTCTGCGGAACCAACCACAACATTCTCATAAATGGCTCCAAAGATTTTTCATTAACCTTGGACTTACAAATTTTATTTGAATCATTTTTCTACTTTAGGTGTATGCGCATGTGTAATATGTATGTATGTATGTGTGTGTATGTGTGTGAGTGTGTCTTTTGTAGGAGTGTTTATTGTGTGTATGTATGCTTGTCGACGGCCAACATTGGACAAACAGCGCTAACAAATCCTCTCACTCTCTATGCTTATATACACGTAAGCACACACACGATCACATAATACGTACATATTCAATACCCAAATATCAACAACACCCAACCATCAACCGCATCAAAAACAACAAGTCAAAATTGATCACTCTTACATACTTATCGGCTTACATTTTAAGAGGTTTTATTTTCACCACAACAAACACACCTCCCTCCCACATTAATATTCAGAAAATATATGTAATCACAATATTTGTAAACACCTAAGAAACTATTTTTACTTGAACTCTCACGGATTATTTGAAATTAATATTATTTTCATTAATTTATTAAATTTGATTAGTTAATAATATTATATAACATAGTTACACATAGTTATAACTTGCATAGGTATATATATATTGGTACATAATAAATAATGTTTGTTTATTACTACCGCTAGGATACAAACAGTAAACAAGGTACATTGTAGTTAATCAAAGTCTATATTTGGAAACTATAACTTTATTTAATCTATAGATTTACAATATAGAATATTTATAACTATTTTAATTAGCTTTTTTTTTTTCAAAATTAAGTTTGCACCGGAAATACATGTGTTGATGTTTCCTGAGTCAGAAAAAAAATGATATTTAGAAATTGGTGTATGTGTGTGTGTGTGTGTGTGTCAGCATAACTCGGAAATGGAAAATTGCAGGATGTTGAAAGTACCTATTTCATTTAGGTACTATCAGGGGGACACGATAATAATGTTTTGATTGAAACAATTTGGCCAGATGTACCCACTTTACTGGAATAGATTTTACTAGTTTTTTTTCATTGCGATTCTTTCAAAAAATGGCTCAAACGATTTTCTTTAAACATGGTATAAAGTAATCAATTAAGAGCCACAACTTTTATTTGAAACATTTTTCTGAGAAAATTCATCAGCTTTTGGGGGTTGACATATCTATATATATAAAAATTCAGCATCCCCTTATGTTTGTGGCCGCAAAACTCGAAAAGTAGTCGATGGATTGACTTGAAATTTTTACACAACGTTGCATTTCTATATAAGAGTATTTATATATACTTTTTACTCCGAAGTTTCCACGGAAACGGGAATTTCTCCGAGCATTTCGCGAGGTTGGCTGAAATAAACAGACTCAGGCGCATTGCGATGGTGGCTCACTCTCTGAATCTCTTTCTCAACTACTTATAAGTACTTCTATTCCGAAGTTCCCACGGAAACGGGAAATTCCGAGCTAAAATGCGTTCAAACGGCCATACATATTGTGTTAGCACTTGCTTCTTCAGGTATTGCTGCTACGTTGATAGAAGGAGGTAGAACAGCGCATTCAGCTCTTAAACTGTTCATGACTTAAACATACACATCACAAAAAATCCAACATGTAACATTTCTAAAACATCAGGAATGGTAAAGGTTCTTCGGGCGTGCAAAATCATTGTATAGAATGAGGGTACAATAGCTTATAAGAAGTCATTAGAAGCATTAGACCATATATTGAAAGACTTGCGAAATAATCTTGCTGTTACTAGCCGGTGACTTCAAGTAAACGTTTCCAGTGATACCTCGCTCAACACCAGCTGATGAATTGCATGCCTGCTTGAAATATTCAACTCTTTGGAGCACAGTAAAAAAATTCATTTAACAACGAATATGAGAGTTCAACTTCAAAACGATCCAACAACTGCTATATTTTCAAGACAATTACTCGAATTCGGTAACGGCACTGCTCCTACAAACCTGGAAACGGGAAAAATCACCTTCCCATCTAATTTCTACAACACTGTACATTAAAAAAAAAAATTAGTAGACAGGTTATTCCAAAGCATCGAAAGAAATTTTCAAAATCACGCATGGTTAAGCCTAAAAATCAGACTGAGCCACAGCAAAGCGTGGTCGGGTTAGCTAGTCATTATATAATAATATACTATCATCTACGTAATATTAATAAGAATTAAATGGTAGGCCGAATTTCCGAGTTTTGATGAAAATCGGCTTATCGGAATTACGACTTCTACATTAACTTTCGGATGCAACTATATAATGTTTTCCGTTATATGTAAAATTAGTAACTAATAACCGTACAAATAAATTAATAAATCAAAACTATGTAAAGTTGCTGAAAGAAAACATCCTGTGTGTAATTCACAGCAGATTTTTTTTTTTTTCATTTCGTCTTTCTTCTGAGGAGAGAGACGTGATTGGATGAGATAGTGCCCATTCAGGATATCAACTTTCTTGAACAAAACAAGAATGTATGATTGAGTAAGAGGCACAAGTTCATCAATTCAACATACTGCAAACCATGAACAAGCAGATACAAGAAACGCAAAATTGGGAAGTGTCTCACACTAAATTGACCCTATCACGAATGAAATGTGTGCTGTTGTTTTGTCGCTTGTTTGTGGCGTGGGCGGTTTAGTAAAGAGCTTGTGAGTATATATGTTTAACAGAGAAGTATTAAGAAATAATCAAAAAAACACTGGTAGATTAAATTAAGTATATTATCTTTAAAGATATTTAAATTTTTACAATATCACAACCATTATGTTTATAGAATCAATTATTTATCAAGATTAAATACAAATCTCTTATGTTTTAACTTAAAGTGACACTGATATCTACTCGTAGAATGTCTAGCTCAGACTGTTCTTGTTTAAAAGCAGAATGCAGACTGTCCTGAAGGAATGCCTTCTAATTGTTCGTTCAAATCTTCCCAGATGAGAAGAAGGGGTAGACAATGCTATCAAGTTCATGAACTCCAAAAGACAATAGCGGTCCTCTACCTGAACAGTCCCTCTGCCAGCGAATGTTACATCTTGTTCATAATCTGATAATTTCAAACTAAATAAATTTTTATATTTCTGGCATACATCACACGAACAATTTGTTTAAAATTTCAACCAAAAATTATTTAAAATAATGTCTATTCTGTTCAAATAAATTCAATCACATAACCATCGGAGACTCCAGTATCTTATAGTGTTTTATATGGAAATGACGGCGGACATTTGAAAGAATATAGTATTCTGTTCCACGAAAGCTAATACCTACTTCGTCGAGTGGTTGGCAGGAATATGATTGGAAGAAGTAGAAGAGCAAAAAGATTGTACAGAAAAAATTTAAATACATTTTCTTTATTTACTTTAGGATTATATAATTTAAAAAACATCACTTTAGGATTATAATTCAAGTACAATAGCTCTCCTCATATCTTTAAAATCAATTAAACTTTAATACATTTATGTAATTCTCATTACCAAAGTAATGTTCTACATGTAAGCGTATTGAATGATTATCTAGAGTTTTATATTAAATTTATATTCTCCATTCTCAAAACATTGATTACACCTTCCCTAATAATATACACAGTTGGTTAGTATTTGAATAAAATAATTTCTTTTCATTCTTTATCCCAGAAATTTTCCTTAGGGTAAAGCTAGGAGAGATGACGCACATTTCAAAGTTAAGCCCTGAACCAAAATATAGGAGATATATTAAAGTGGTGATTCTTATAAAACATATGTCAACTACTATTATCTGCAAAAAAATGTTATATTTAAAAATAAAGACATTCTCATTTATTCCAAAAACAAATACACTACATTTGGCCGTCTCTCTTACTATGGTAGGATGGATGACGCACCATAAGTAGGAGACCTCTCCTCTGTGAAGGTAACATGGCTGATCGACATGAAACTTGGTAAACACTATGTTTACGAGTCCAACTTTAACAACAGCTGGAAATCTTTGATTTCAATTGCAATTAATATAGTATATAAAAAAATAAAATAAGTTACTAAGCGTTATGAAAATTCACGTTATGAAAACGCACGCTGATGCGTATAAATGTCCCTAGAACACAGAAGAATACACAAAATAACTGAAAAATTTTGCAATATGTTCGCTTCTGATCTCTCTACTTCTCGACTAACTTCCATGTCGCCACGTGGTGGCAAACAAGAGAAGTAAAGCCTGCGTCTTCTCTCCTACCGCGTCATCTCTCCTAGCTTTACCTTGTCTAAAACTTATTTATTGTTATTGTGGAAGCGAATACTGGGTTGGTTTTGACTCAAGAGAGCAAGATAATCTTGAGAGTATAGGATAGGGAAAGAGGTGGAGAGGTTGGAGGAGAACCGAATCCTTAAATGTCTTTTATATGGATGGACTCGAAGGCGTCAGGAGAAGAGGAAAGCCAAGACGTCGTGGTGGATTTAAGGAAGATGAGTGTGCGATGGTGGAGAGCAAAGGCTCTTCATAGAGCTAAGTGAAGAGACTTGATCGAGGAGGCCCTGGGTCCTTTCAGGACTATAGAACCGAGAAAGGAAGGAGGAATACATCGCTTCCCAAACATTTTCTGAAATTTCTGGTTGTGACACTCTGTCTATATAAAATGACAGATTTCTCTTTAAATTCTAAATTTTACTCATTTGTCTTAAATATAGAGGCATTGTGGCGGGGGGGGGGGCATGTAACCAACTTACCAACCCAAGCAGAAAGGGACGTGAAGAGCCAGTAACAAAGAACCAACCCCATTAAAATTTAACGTCACCAAGTTCCGCAAAACTTACTAATAACCATTTTTTTTCTGGAAAAAATATATAAAATAAAAGTAATGTATATTTATATCTGTGCAGTTAACATTACAAATTTAAAGAAAATCGTTTTTGTAGTTTCAGTGATAATTATAAACAGTGAAAAGCCTATTGTGTAAAGTTTGTAAGTCTGGGTAACCAATTTTTATTCAAATCTGGGAGTTCTAGCAATGCTTATAATTTTTATTTGTATTATATAAATGGTTATACTATAATATATTGAATTGAACTATAACAGGAATAAGTTATTGTTGCTTCAGAACCCTCCCCCCCAAAAAATCAATTTTCCCTCCAAAAAAATGTTTTAAATAAATGTGATAAGAATTATACGAATTTTTAAAAATATTCGTTGGAATCGTTTTCGAAAAACTAAAAAAAAAAATTCATTTAATAAAGTTCTATTTCTGGTTGATGGATTTTCCAGAAACCTTCATGTCAGATACGGTGGTATATAACTTAGCTAAACGGAATAAATAACAAGTTTGAACTTACGTTGATCTTTGTCACTTTTTTTAGACATTATTCCCATCACCCTTCCACATACATCCCCACCACACCAATAATCACAGACCAATTTCTATAAAAAAAAAATCACTTTGTCACGACCCAGGGGTTTTCAAAATGTATATTTCCGGTGAAACGCTGATATCGAAAATTTGAAATGTTCGCAATATTTCCTTGTAATAGTATGCAAAGAGAGTATTCGTAGCAGAGGAAGATTGAGGAAGATCTCGGGCTGGAATGGGAGAAACCACATAAATACAGCGACCGGACACGGTATAACACAGTTCTTACAACTGAGGTAACTCGCCAATCACTACGTGTCATTACCCTTTACCACTCTACCATAATCTATCATTTCAAGTGTAAAGTCCGTATCATATTAAAGACTTATCATATTATATAGTGTTAACCATACTTAGTTAATTCATTCTAATCAGACCATTTCTCTCCTTCAACAACCCCATTATATTGTGGCAGGGGATGGAATGATGTAATAGTATCCAAAGAGAGTATTCGAAGCAGTCAGGGAGAGACAAAATGACAGGACCACTCTTTCGGGCTGGAGTGGGAGAAACCACATAAATACACCGACCGGACACAGATATAACACCGTTCATACAACTGAGGTCACTCGCTAATCACTACGTATCATTATCGCTTTTCCACTCTACCTTATCATTTCAAGTGTAAAATCCAGGCATTCGGTGTCATTTATCTTATTATACAGTGTTAACCATATCTTGTTAATTCATTTAAACCAGACCATTTTTCTCCTTCAGCAACCCCATTATATTGGTGGCAGGAGAGGGAATGATGTAATAGTATCCAAAGAGAGTATTCGAAGCAGTCAGGGAGAGACAAAATGCCAGGACCACTCTCTCGGACTGGAGTGGGAGAAACCACATAAATACACCGACCGGATACAGATATAACACAGTTCATACAACTGAGGTCACTCGCCAATCACTACGTATCATTACCCCTTTTCCACTCTACCTTATCATTTCAAGTGTAAAATCCAGGCAGTCAGTATCATTTATCTTATTATACAGTGTTAATTCATTTAAACCAGACCATTTCTCTCCTTCAACAACCCCATTATATCCTCTTACTTAGGAGGAGTGAGAGAAAGTAAAAAAAAAAATATATAAAATAAATTTTATATATGAAACAAATATATAATAATATATAAAAGTGAAAAGTGATTTTTTACTGTTAAAGCGGTCGTTGCACAGTGTTATATACTTATAGTGTATATGGTAATAAGGTTTATAAACAAAACAGGCGGTGTTTCTCTTCTAGTCTGCTACAAAGATTAATGAAGAAATATACTCTATAATTCTGGGTTAGAATCCATATCTGTATTTAATGCAAGGGAGTGTTGAGCTCATAATTAGTGGAAAAGTGGTGAGAGAAATACGTGTAGAAGGGTTAACTTTGCTTCAGCTGGTGGGGGTATGTTATTAGTCTGGAAGTTTGAAGAAAGCGAGGGGGTGGGTGGAAAATAAGTAGGAAAAAGGATATATATATAAAAAATATGCTGGAAATATATATACACAACACCAGCTTTCAGTGCGCCCTAACTATGGTGAAAAGGGAGTTTTTTTATTTTATTTTTTGAAAGTACAGACACACACACGCACACAGTCCCGGTCGGACGGACATACTCTACTATGGTAGTGGGGCTGGGAATAGAACGGCGGGTTAAGAAAGAGGTCTGGTAATTAATGTGTGGTACAGAGAGAAGGAGAGAGTAAAAAGGAAGAGGTGGTAGTAGGAAAGGCCTTTTTGCCTAAATCAACTCTAATTAAAAGCTGTGAGGTCTAAGGGGCTAATTCACCGCCAGAACGCGCTCCGTTCAGAACAGTTGGTTGTTGGTGGATAGAGATGGCCATACATAGTTGAGGGGAAGCTAGCAGAAGTAGTAGCGGCTGGGGGTTTCCCCATAGAAATGAGAGAGTGCCAGACTACTCTTTCACCCTTTCCCCCCACCCTTCGCCACTCTTACCCACCACTCAACATAGGGCGTTTTGTGTGCTTTTACTTTGCTAGTACTGTTGGGAAAATGTGTTCACGGTTTAATTAATTTTGAGACCAACGGCACAGAATGAGTCCAAAGTACACCACCTGCATTCCTCTTATACTCGTTTCTTCATCTTGTTCTTCAACAACCTTAACTCATCTTCTTCTAGCTATTTCTTCAGATACTTTTTTTCTTATATATATCTTCTCTTTATTCAAAAAAATAAACTCCCATATATAAAATATCTCGTATTTAATTATATATGTATACAATAACTAAATTTTCAAATGAATCGCTAAAATGTGCAACAAGTTTCGTTCTCCAAGTTTTCAACTGAACGTTTTTCCAGTTGATTTCCACTCATTATTTTTCAGTCGTCATGTTAATCAAATAAAGTACTAACTAATGATAATATCCGTATTACATTTATTGCTTTAAGTTGAAATCCATCTTTGTGTCAAAATTGTGAAAATTATATTTTCAACAGAAATATTTGTTTTGATGATCTTCTGATCCAGAAAATAGGTTTTCCAGTTATTAGTCTGGTATCTGAGGGTTCGATCAAAATCCATCAAGCGGCTTTAATGATTTTTTTTAAATTTTTTTTTTTAAATAAGTAATGTAAATAAACCTACCTTAGCCTATTGTGGTTTGCTCCACAGAGCTGGAAAGCATCAGAGATATTTTCCGTGATAGCCTGCTTCTTTCTTTTCATGGTCATCGACCGGTTTCGGGTTTCATCATGGGAATGTTTTTGTTACAACAGTGTGATAACGCAGACTTGTACCTTAGCCTAACTAACTTAGCCTATTTTATTTAGGTAAGCTTTACATCCAATTACCGATCAGGTGTCGTGGACCGGAGGCGGACACCTGCTACACTCAGCTACAATGGCATAAACCTTTTTTTCTTTTCCAGTATTTTGCTATTTTCTGGAAAAATTATTTTCTGATTTTTTTGGAGAACTTTCCACTAAAGTGCCACATCAGAATAATGTACGGTTCTACCATCTACATAAAATTAAGATACATTCAGAGCATTGCTATAATTCCAAATTTGTAGAAAATAGCTAGTTAGACTAACTTAGGAAAAACTCTCTGACCTGTAAAAGAGTATTTGGGCGAGAGCTGATTGTAGGCAGTTGAACAGCAATGTTTATTAAACGCAGTTGTTCGACGTAATTGTTCGTAGAAAATTTGGTTGCAGACTTCTCAATAATACTCGCAGTAAACACGTATATCTGTGTATACTGAGTGTATCAACTAAATTTGCTCTGTGCAAGTCTATGTTATCACAAAACTGTTTTGACAAAAACATCCTGATGATAGGCGAACGCCCAAAACCGGTCGATGACTACGAAAATATCTTTGATGCTTTCCCGATCTGCGGAACCAATCACAACAATACCGGAAATTGCTCTTGATGAAAACTAGATATAACTTTTAGAAGGAAACTGGGTTCTCAGTTGTCGCTCATTATCAATACAGTGCAGTGGACATGACGCGTGCACATGAAACAGCCTGTTTAGTAAAAAACAGGAAATAAATAAAAATAAAAGAAAAATTGAAAGGTGAGGGGGCGCCTCTGATAGGCTTTCCAGTCCCTCGAGTAGGCTCTGATTAGTACAAAAGAACAGGAAATAAAAATAAAATAAAGGGAGTGTAAATATTAAGTGGGCTATATATGTGTTGAATAAAGGGAGAGCAAATAGGCTCATATAATATGAACAAAAGTGAATATTAAGTTAAATTTAAAATTAGTAGCAATAACATTTATTATCCTCAACAAGCCAAAAGGAATGGCGCTTACCTTAAACGCAGAAAGCTTAACACAGTGCAGGTAGGCTCAAGTCCTGAGCCCAAATCGGGGACAAGGGAAGAGGAAAATAGGAAAAGGAAATAAGACCTTTTATGCCTGTAACTCCAGAGTCATGATCCATACACTGCTGCTTGGTTGATGAATTCTGACTAACAATTAATCGCGCTCCCAGAATCTGCGTGGTTAGAGAAGCAACCGGAAGTAGACTATGTGCTTGCTCAATAAATCTTGCAGGCAGGGAGAAGCCGGAAACACTCACTCGAGAAGAGAACGACATATTAACACTAATCCCGAGGAAAACCAGAGGTGGCAAACTTGGGTTTTCACGTTAAAGGAAAGCGGAAGTGGTCTAAACTGTATAGGCAGAATGCGTGCTAACATGTGCTGCATATATATATTGCTCGTAAGAGTGTAGAATAGTGACTGACTGGAGAGGGCAATAAAAGGGACTACTCCCTCTCTTCGTTTCGGATACAGCCTATAGATTAATGAATGATTTGTATTCTGATGGTGGCAAATTTAAATTCAGATGTATACCGAACACAGCCGGTGAAACGGAAGTTTCCAACGCTTTTGTGACGAATTGCCTAAATAGTGCACTGTTTATTCCTTGGATCAAATATTAATCTATTACAATTATTTGAAACATTTAAAAAAATTTATTTTAGATGGATTTTAGGCGATTTTTATGATAGTAGATTTCATTGTGTTATTTTGTCTCTTCTGGAGTACAATGTTCCAGATACCTTCTTTCAGAGATACATTTTATGAAAACCAGCCTTTGTACCTTCCATCACCATTATATTTTTTTTAAGATTCGCATTGTAACTGAAAAAAAAACAAAAAATACTGGCCCGACAATTTGATTTCAAACATTATTTTGGGGAAAGTTATTTTTGCCAGGTCCTGGCGATGCGGTCACTTCTGGTACCACAAAATTCTAATTCGAAATACTAAATTATCCGTTAGTTCCTGCTTTCGAAAAAAATTCAAAATCCCATTGTATCAGATAGCAGTAACAATCAGTTTAATAACTTTTCCAAATTCGGTATTCTAGTGATAATCTTTATGTAATAAAAATTAAGCAGCAATAAAGAAAAGCTTAACTTTGCTGGAAGAGTGAGCGAAAATCCTAGGCTCCTTAAAAAAATCAATTATATTAGCAGAATATTTGAAATAAATGTCTTAAGATATATAACCCAAGGTACAGGGTTAAGCTTTTCTAGGTACCCGGTACACGTCGGTATTAAAGGCAATGTGAGGACAGACGTGCTGACTAAAGTGGAAATCCAGGTTACCATTTTGTGATACCAAGCCTGCAGTTGCCATCATTTAGCAATTTTTTTTTTTTAAATCTTTATTCATGCTACAATCAGCGCGATAGCGCTATAAGTAACAATCATACAAAAAACATAAATACAAAATGAGTGGCAGAAGCTACCTAATGATAACACTCCAAAACTATACAAAATCACTATTGACTCTCTTCACTTGGGAGGAGATCACGAGGCCCATTGTCTTTTAAGATGTCTAGGAGAGTTATTAGGAAGTGTTCGGGAAGACAGGTGTTGAATTAAAGGGTTTCTGTGAGTCTGTAGGTTAATATGGAATTTCCTGTAACGGGTTTGGGCGACTTGAACAATGAACGATATATTAAGATCAGTGTATATGGTTCAATCGCTCTTATGGATGACGTAATTAAGGAATGCATGAGGAGAACCAGAGTGACACAATTTGGACACTGGAAGTTACAGTCAACTGCCTTCTCTGTCTTCGCATTTGCAGATGACCTAGTGTTAATAACAGATAGCGAAGAAGAGTTGCAAGAAAATTTAAATATATGGACCGAAGAGCTAGGCAAAAGGAATATGATTATAAATACTTCTAAGACCAAGTGCATTTGGTATCCAGGACAGAATGAAAATGAACATCTCCATCAAGGGGCGATGAATAGAGCAGGTTCCTTGTTTTAAGTATTTATGGAATTAAGTGGGAGCAGGAGTCTAAAGGAAGAAATCAATGCAAGGATGGCCTCTGCGGGGGGGTAGATGTTCTCCGCTAAAAACAAAAAATTTTTAAGTAAGAGAGAAGTGGCCAAAGGCACGAAAATGGCAGTTTACCGCTCGGCTTTTGTCCCCATTCTTACATACGGCAGCGAATCCTGGGCCTTAAAGCAATCGGATCGAAGTCGCCTCCAAGCTCTAGAAATGAGGTTTTTAAGGAAATTGGAAGGCAAAACGAAGAGAGACCGGATACGCAACACGACAATACGGGCCACGCTCAAAAGCGAACACCTAATCCAATTAATTGAGAGGGGGTAGCTAAGATGGTACGACCACGTAAGTAGAATGGAGGATATCCGGTTACCCAAAAAAGCCATGGAGACGCGAATGACCGGAAAAACGACCCCGAGGAAGAAGAAGAATTACTTGGGAGGATAATCTCCAAAGTATTCTAAAAAAGAAGGGGATTGAGTGGTCTGAGGCCAGGAGAGTAGCCAGGGCTAGAGAGAAATGGCGCTTCTTATGTAAAACCTCTACAACGGATGGTAGAAGAGGTCTGGAATAAGTAAGTAAGTAAGTGTACGGTTCGGTTGGAGACGTAAAAAGGAGCGTTTACAATGTTACGGAGGATTCTGGATGGTAGGGATTGTAGAGTCTTTGGAGATTTGAGCATTCGGTTTGAACCCCAAGTTCTATCCTGTACGCCCAGACAGGCTTTATAATAGATGTATAAATTAGTCTTTTGTTGTCTAGGGAGTGTTTAGATCTGTTGTTCCCACTAGTCTTTTAAGTTGTCAAAAGCGTCAACAATTTTGTGACAGAGAAATTAAACAATAAATGAATAGGATATTTTTACTTTTTTATTAAGAGGAAGTATTACGAAAGTGTCAAATGTCGAACTTGAATTGCCACCGGAAATACGTGATTTGAGATTCCCTGAGTACGAAAAAAAAGTGTTTTTTAGCGAATGGTACCTTGTGCGTGATAACAAAATATCTCAAAATAAAAAAAGGAAAAAAAATAAGCTCAACCACCGCCTGTAACAACACGTAGGTTTCGAGGCAAAACCCAACAATTGTAAATGCAATTTTACTGAATGGTTTCATAGTTTTTCAGGATTTTTCTAAAAAAAACAGCTCCTCCAACAACTTCCCTTCAAAATTTGTATATTATTAAAATACATAAATATCTACCACTTTTATTTGAAACATTTTCATAAGAAAATTGTTTATTTTTGAATGGTCAGTTAGCTTTTCTCTAAATCACGATTTCAGTAAGAAAATCCGTTCATATTAAAGAATTGGTTTTTGAATTTTTTTTAAATATTCTGGAAAACGATTATAACGTTTTTCTTTAAACTTCAAATATTACCTACATTTGATATAAACCTTTTTTCACATTTATTTGTAACACTATTTTGGAAAAAGCTAGGTTTAGGATATTTTATATAAATTAAATGTTTAAACTACCGCTACAAACTTTATTAATTGGGGGGAGAAAAAAGTGCTGCTATACGAGTTACACTCAGGTATATGATTATCTTTATCACCTTATTTATTTTGAAGTAAGTCCAACTAAAGGGAAGGGATTAGCTCAGTGGTAGCATGCTGGACTAGCAATGCGGCGGTCCCGGGTTCGAGTCCAGCTGCTGCCCTTAGATTTTTTCTTCCTAGGAGCCTCTTACAGCTCACTGTCCGGTGATGGACAGTGCACTGAGAAGGCTCCGACTTTGGGGTAGCTATACGGGCCCAGAAGGGCTTTGGATAGCATCGGGCTTGGTCCCTCCCCACAGACAATAAAAAAAAAATATTCCAAAAAATTCTAGATAACAAATAAACTTTCTTTTTTTTTCCAAAAAATATGATCGGCATAATTATTATTCCGATGTTGGCTGGAATTCCAACCAGAATCAGTATATTTTTGTTTAAAACCATGTTACATTCTCAAAACAATATTAATTTTTATATATATTGTCTGTTCCAGGTAAGTGCACTACTTCATTATCTACCAGATTTATATATTCATTAATAGACACTGTAAGTAATGTTTTATTCATTATTTTTAAGATATTAAAGATTTCTGTTAATAGGTACAACACGAATTATAATGTTATTTTATAAAAATTTGCACTGAAAAGGCTCCGAATTTTGGGGTAGCTATATGGGCCCAGTAGGGCTTTGGATAGGATAGGGGCTTGGTCCCTCCCCACAGACAATAATAAAAGTCCAACTAAAATGTTTATGGACATTATAATTTTACAGGATCGTCACATTGACGAAGCTTGCAAAATACCTTCCAGGATGCTGGGGTTTGTGATCCGGAAAACAAGAGTGTTCGATGACTCTAAAGCAATTTTGGCGGTCTATACGTCATATGTTGGAAGTATTTTACAATATGGTTCACTGATGGGATCCCATATATTACAAAGAGCGACATTGATAGACTGGAATCTATATAAGGGCGATTTGTCAAATATTACATAAAGAAGTTCCCTCACTTTAAATTAGACATTGATTCCTTAGAAATAAGGAGATTAGAAGACTGATCTGTTATTCCTTTATAAACTGATCAATAATACAATCGACTGTTCTGAATTTCTGGCTCATATTCCCTTCCATGTATCTCCTATCCACTTAAGACATTCCTATACGTTTGCAGTTCCTCATCATAGCACAAACCTATTCTTTCACATGAACATTCTGTCAAGAATATGCCGAGAATGGAATGTACATGTAAGGGTATTGTGAGGAGATGTTGGTTGTTTGATTTGATGAAAGATAAACACCTTAAGATTTGGTTTAAGATATATAATTGATATATATATATGTATATGACTGTATACCAAAGACTTTACACTTTAGAGTTTAGAACTGAACTGAACTGACAGACTGATGTGGCTAAACGATATGTACGGAGTGTGAATTAACAGAATGATGTCTGACGTGTAAGACTGAATTGAACAGAAATCTCTCTCTGACTGTCCATCTCTTATATATATATATATATACTGGCCGAGCCTCTCCTCTCTGTGCGAGAGGGGCTGTTTCTCTCCGCTAGAGTGGATGAGTGGTGGGGGTTTCATCAAAACCCCTACACACATATCAATAATAATTTGGACTTCTCAGTGAAATTGTCATATTTCAAAACATTATTAAATGAAATTAAATGAAGTTTTTTGCCTCTTTTTGTAAACAAATTATGTTCTTTATATATTTATATTGTTATTGTTTACACCTCTGTTTTATCTATAGTGTTTTGTGTTTTAAATGTTTACTGTTTGACTTACATTATTTATTTTAATATACAAATTTAGTTCATGTTATGACTTCAACCACATGGCATAGGCTATTTGTTGATGAAATAAATAAAATAAAATACAAAAATAAAATAAAATAAAATTTCAAGTTTAATTGTGTTTAAATTCAGTAGTGGAAAGTCGGTCAATATTTCACACCAAATTTTTAACTATTGCATAAATTAAAGTCTGATTAATTTGAACTATTTATTTTACATTGAATGGAAAACTTGAAAAATTAATTAATTTATTTATAAATTTTGAAAATAATAAAAATAAATGATGTTAAATTAAAAATTGAAAAGTTTTTATTTAGATTTGATTATGAGTAGTCAAGATGAAAAGCAAATAATAGTAGCACATTAGTAATGCAAAACGTTAGTACTTTTCAATTTTAACGTTACAGCTGGAAGGAAAAGGGTAGCAGTGAAGCTGCCTTTATAAAAGGACTCCTATGTACAGTGTGTTAATAAACAGCCCTTTCATAAGCTTGCCCTGTTTTCCCCATTGCCCCCATTCCGTCTAACTAAATTACAAAGCTTTCACTGGGGCTGAAAGTATAAAATGGAACAGCATATGTAACGGACACATATAACTGGAATATGAAAAAAAATAAATAAAAATTATAATATATATATATAAAATATAGGTTGAAAAAAATACATGGAAAATATTAATAAAACTCATTTACATAATGTTACTGGAGAATTTTTGTTTCTTTTATTTCATCTCGCTTTCATACTGAACACAATAAATCTACGTGATTGTTTTGACTTTATTAAAAAACCTAAAAGGTTTTCATTCATTCCCTGTTATACATACCTATATTTTATATTATATAATAGTTTGAACAAGATAGTTTTTATTGCGTCCATTTAAGATTTATATAATTCATGCGTGGTAGAAGTTAAACCCTCTCTAAATGCAACATTTTGCATGCAAAACATGAAGTCTGGGTCCCAAATATAATGGGACCAGATGCTGGTAACCAAAAATCATATCATTATCGCCATGTAATCCGCATACTCAACACGTCTCACGTGAGACATAACACATCACCCTAACCATAAACTATTCCAATTTCTCCACCTAGGGGAGATCAAGATCTGCCTATCTCAACCCCTTGGATATTTATTGGAAGGAGTAGGTAGGAGAAATTTTCTACAAGTATATAATTAAGGGCTAGCCTATACTCTAGCATTCAGTCTATATTCATTGTTTGATAAAAAAACGTCTTCAAGAAAATCATCTCCAACACAAACATTCTGCCAATTCAATCGGCCGTTTCTATTCATGCTACCACAAGTTTCAATTCATGCTATCACTGACATATTTTTGTCAGTGTAAAACATGTACTTGCAGTAATCTAGTTTTTTCATATTAATATATGAGTATTCTTCTATTCTGTTTTTCTCTGTCCGAACCCATAGAAACTGTAGTGGAAGAACGAAATGAAAAATAATAGTTTTTAAAAATAATTTAGAATATTTTATAATGTGAATTTAACTTCAAAAAGAGTGTATTTTAGTATCAGGTACTGTAAATTGGGATCATACTAAATAGAAAAACAAAGGCACAAAATCCCGTTAGGGCAAACCTTTTGTACAAGAAAATTCCCCCGCTAGAGAGAGAGCAATTCCAAAGAATAGAGAGAGCCATCAGCTTTCAAATAGTCCAGTTCAAAAAAGAACAGTCAGACTTGTGCTAGAAATCAAAGTGGAAACATCGAAACACTACTTCAGGAATTGCTCAGTGCCAATGATAGATATTTGCCTTTATTCTAGATAAACGTTATTTTATTAAGATACAGTGTGAAATTGTAATATACTTAAATTTACTAAGAGATAATATAATTATTTATAAAACAGTGGTGTTATCTTAATTATTCTTAATACTTCTATCTCTTAACCGTATATACATACAAGCCCTTTTAGGAAAACGCTCGTGCTACACACACTACCACTACTACCAACACAACATCACCACTACATTCGATAGCATGTCTTGTCTGCAACCAGAAATCATTAGTTGCCAAGGACTAATCTAGAAATACTCACTCATTTTGTCGCTCTCTACATCGCCAACATGGCAGACAGAAGAAATCAACATCACATTCAACCAGTTAGCTCCAACAACAACATTTGATAGCCCAATAAGTGGCAGGCCAAATAGCTACAAGTGTGTTACGCATCAACTTCAGCAACCATTCTGGCTAGCAGTAAAGTCAAAAATTTTGCGCAATTGCCGGCGGCAAGTGCCTAGCCTCCAGGCAAAAAAAAAAAAAAAATCATAAAGCAATCCTCCCAACTGCTACATCATCCGCTCACCGCTACGTCACTCAACACGTCAAGTGTAGTGTAACGGATCTCCCTGCCAAAAGCTATTCAAATTCTCCACCTCCAGGCGGAGATCAAGATCCGCCTACCTCAAACCCGGAAATCTGGAAGCATTGTCCGCAAACATGGTCATTTCTGTTCACGCTCCCACTTTCTACGCTCAGATCTGTAAAATCCTGCGATTTTGTTTTTTCAATTAATATATCAGTTTCAGTCAGTGCACTTTTTCCACTTCTAGATTTTTCCATGTCCAACACCATAAAAACCCCGTCAAATTGTGGAGGAAGCTTTTCGATAGTGTCAAATTTTCCTAAAGTGAGCTTTCATCGGAAATACGTGCTTCAGTATCCTGTGAATACGAAAGAAAAATTGTTTATAGCGAATCTGTGTATGTGTGTGTGTGTGTGAGAGAGAGAGAGGGAGAGAGAGAGAGAGAGTGAGGGAGAGAGAACAAAATGCCTCAAAAATAAAAAAATCGTAAGAACCACAAAATTAATATTTGAATTACATATTTCCCATAAGATTTTGGTCAAGCGGAAGTGCGACATTGCTGATATTTTTTTCTCAGTTTTTTGTGTGATTATCTCGAATCCAATGGCTCCAATGACTTTCTTTAAACCTCATATATATTACCATACACATAAATATCTTTCATTTTTATGTTAAGCATAAGAAAATTGAATTTTTTGAAAGTTTTGGGAGTTTAGAAGCGTTAAGCTTTTCTCTAAAGTACCTATTCAGTAAAATGCATGTTCAACCCCCTTTATAATATTATGGTAGATTGGAAGCTTTGCTAGAATTCGAAATTTATGGATAATTGGTGAACCAGAAATGTTATTTTACAGAATTAGTTTTTAAAAACTATTCTAAAAACATACAAGTATAATACTTTACGCAAGTGTAAAGTATTTTTAAAGTTTTGACAATGTAAAAGTAGCATTTCACTCTCTTGGCAATTAAGTAACGATTCTGTTTATTAGAATGAATGTATTTATTAGCATGCAGGTGCTGATAGGTTGGAGTATAATTGAGGATTAAGGTGTGAATCGTATGCAGGGAACAATGCCGCTCAGGGCTGGTAAACAATCTTGATTGCGTAATCTATTTTCTGCACTTGGGAGCCAATGAATTCTGGAAGGCTGGGCCTTAAGCAGGGATTGGCACGCCGGCATATTGTACGAATGGAAAGTATGAATGTAGGTGTGATTGAATGGGTTGGTAGCCTGGGTTAGAGCAAATTAAGAATTAGTACAGTAGGTGCAAAGGACCTCAGCTGTTGTGCACTTTACAAAAAAAAAAAAAAGCTATTCTATTATTATATTCTATTAATTTGTTTAAACATATTTCAACTTGTTCATAGCATCAAACAACAATAAATTCAGATATTGCTTTAAATTCTGTATGGTGAATTCTGAAATCAAAGCAAAGCGCTTCTAGTAGACGTCAGTATAAAAAAACTTTCCATAAAAGCTCGCTTTATTTTCTAGTCCACAACCGGTTTCGTTTCAATCAGGCCCTTCATCAGGATATTTTGATAAATTGCAATGAGAGAATGCCATTTAGCACTATGCAAAGTTCTTAACATTGTAAGGGTTTTGGTGAAACCCCCACCACTCTAGCGGAGAGAAACAGCCCCTCTCGCACAGAGAGGAGAGGCTCGGCCAGTGTGTGTGTATATATATATATATATATATAAGAGATGGAGTCAGAGAATCATTCTGTTAAATTCAGTTTTACACATCAGAGATCATTCTGTTGATTTACACATCAGTTTAACATCATTCCGTACTTATCATTTTAGCCACGTCAGTCTGTCAGTTCAGTTCAGTTCTAAACTCTACAGTGTAAAGTCCTTGGCAGTCAGTCATATACATATATATCAATTATATATCTTAACCATATCAAGGTGTTATTTATCACTCATCATCTTCAACCAACATTTCCTCACAACACCCTTACAACATCATGCCAGCCTTTTAACCATTCCAGAATTTGTTTAAAAAGTTGCTTGGCTACTTGTCCCTACGGGATAAATGTTTAATAATAATAATAAAATTGTCTTTATTAGGAACATGTAATACAAATATACAAAAAAAAAAAAAAATAAATCTCTTTTGTTTTAAGACGAATACTCATGGTCTACTGACCGTCTGAGGGGTCACCTTGAACTTATAAAAACTAAACCTTTCCGCACTGGAAATACAATTTCAAGACAAAAAAAAATATAATTGAAAATGAAAAATCCTAAATATTAGAATTACAACAAAACAAAAAGAAGAAAAACAATCATTACACTGAAAACGTCCATTAAACTGAAATGTACGAAGCATCGTTAAATTAAAAAGGATAATACGTAATAAAAGAATATAAGAATAAGAATAAAAAGTAAAAGAAGAAATTTCGGAAATATGTACCTCAATCTATATTCTAATAATTAAACTGTTGAATCAAAAAATATCTATAATTCCAAGCTACCCCTTACAATAATTTACCAAGCTGGACCAGTCTTTTCCGTTTAAATATGCCTTAAACTCATCTTCAGTTAGCATATCCTCTTTCAAATACTTTCGACGATACTCTTTTAGAACAGGACAAATAGCAAAGAAAGTGATAGACGTCCTTGATCTCATTCCTGTTACACAATGAGCACAATTTGACCTGCTCAATGAAGGTATGTTTGTTTAGTTACAGCAGTTCGGCCCTCATTTTGATTAACCAACCAATAGAATTCGCATCTAACTTGCTTACCATAAACAGAGTTGTTATCGGGTTCCAATTCCTTATACAGAGTATACCTTACACTGTTGAAAATTTTCAATTTGTGCTCATTAATTACATAACCTTTTAATGTGTTTATTACATTGAATGTTTTTATACCATCATTTAACATATCCATCCATATTAATATTACAGCTACTACAAAGTATTTCCCAGTTTCTATACTAAAATATTTTTCTATTAATTATTTCTTTGGTGAGAAAAATTTTGGGATATCTAGAAGTTGGTCATATTTGAACATCTCTTTATATATAATTTAAATGCAATTTCAATGTGTACAAGAAGGTGGGAGCTAAATTAGTCTCAAAACCCCTAAATGTTTACTATTATTAAACATCCAATTTTGCGGGGAAAACTTTGTTATTTGGAATTTGTATTTATTTATTTTTTTTTGTGAAATACGGTAATTTTGTTTATTTATTTAGTATAGTGTTGTTTGTATATTGTTATTTACTACTATATTGTGAAGGATTTTGTATTATATTTCAGTTTGTTTATAGTGTTGTTGCAGATGGCAGCACTATCGTTGCTCACGTTTATATATATATATATATATATATATATATACGTCTAAACACGTACAGATTTAGAAATGTATGGGTATGTGCAAAGTTATATACTATCGTACTTGGGACAGAGTTTATGAAGAGCTTTTCTCCATAGTACTTGCTGGCCTACAAGGACAGTCGTTAATTATTGTAGGTCCTTCAGAATCTAATTCATTCTGACTACTATGCTCTTATATTCTGTTTCTCTCTACATACTCACACACCACACACACACACACACACACACACACACACACACACCACACACACGGTAACTTGTTTGCCATGCCGTTTATATTGTCCCATTTTCTAAACCAAACCATACTGAAGTACCCACTTCAGTTATGACCACGTATTTGCTACAATTATACTTTGCTCACCACTGACTGGTTTCCATGTGAAGTTTAACACATTTATTATTTATTTTTTTCTCTCTATATCATTTTAATGTTTTAAGTATGATATTATATTATAATTATTTGTTTAATAATTCTAATTCTTTTAAAGATTAAATTTGATTTTTTTATTAATTTATTATTAACAAGAAAAATAATTACTTTTAAAATTCACTTCAACACAGAATAATTTTTTCTTTTTTCATATTATTAATTATTTCTTGCCAAAGAAACTTATGGAATTTATTTCAACAAAATTGTTAGCGACCATCCATCCGGTAAAAAAAACCTGCCATACTTTCTTACTTCTATTATAAGTATATAGCGGATGATAGTAATTAGTGAAATCTTACTTACTTAATCTTCTCTTGTCTACCGCATGACGGTGTAAGAGTTCCCCTGCAGATACCAGACCAAGTATCCCGTTCCATGGCCAGCTGTCGTCTTCTGCTTCACTCTATTCCTCGGGAGGTAAGGGCATCTTTGATGCCGTCTTCCCATTTCTTTCTAGGCCTACCCCGCGGCCTTTTTCCTATGGTCTGAGTCTCATGGCTTATTTTGGCCATCCGGCTTTCGTCCATTCTGCATACATGTCCATACCACCTTAATTGGCTCTCTTCAATGTACCTCTGGGCTGGCTTCACATCTAGGCTTGTTCTAATGGTAGCGTTCCTTATCCTATCCCTTCTACTTTTCCCCTCTATTCGGCGTAGGAATCTCATTTCCATTGCTTGTAATTGGCTCTTATGTTTTGTTGTAAGAGTCCAAGATTCACTCGCGTAGGTAAGGATTGGGATGAATGTGTTTTTAAAGATCGTTACCTTCGTACCTTTGGAGTTCTCTTTCTTGTTAATGAAGCCTTTTTTCACTGCATTTAAAAACCTTCCAGCGGAATGAATTCTTTCACGAATTTCAATGTCGATTAGTCCGTTTTCAGTGATATCATGAGCTCCTAAGTACTTAAATGTATCTACTTGCCCCAACACGTTTCCATTAATACGGACAATTCGCCCATTTGGCGCATTTCTCTTGCCTATCCTCATGACTTTCGTTTTATTTTCATTTATCACCATATTTATTTTCCTGAGTTCTTCTTGTAGCGCCAAAATGTTGAACTGAAGACCCTTCCATCCTTTCCCAACACTACTGTATCGTCCGCATACGCTAGCAAGGTATAGCTTATTGGGCAGAGATTTCGGTAACCTTAGTCCTCTGTTGTTCATTGCCCTCCTCAACACAGCCCTACGAAATGCAAAAAGGAAAATGAGAGGGTTTAATTTCGATTAGTGAAATCTAACTGCATAAAATAAACCAGAACCCTGTAAGATCATTTGTTTTGGAGGGTAGGGGAAATAAATGTTAGAATTAAACGTGTTAGGTTTTTATATCTGCGCAGTTAGCAGACCAAGTTTTGAGAAAATGCCAAGAAAAAAACCATAGTATATTGAATAAATTCGCACTTCCGTTTTAGAATTTCCAACAATGCTTTTTAATAATGCCCTCTAAATAACCTTTTAAATAAATCACTCAGTTTAACTCTACCCCCTTTTATTTTTATTTTTTTATGGCCAGCACAATTAAACATTGTAATCGCTGTTATTTTGGAGAAATATTGTTAATTAAATATTGTAATTAATTTGAGTAAAAAAAAAAAGTATTGTCAGTGTTTCACACCAGGTTTGTTGTTGTTTTTGTTGTTGTTGTCGAGATAATGAATCTTCCCAAACTTGGCCACTATCTTCCCAATAATATATACATATACAGTCAAAAACGTTTAACACGAAAACGCTTAACATGAAAAAAAATCGGTTAATACGAAATCATACTGCGGTCGTCCCGGACAATATACTATGTAATTTCATACACGAAACAAATATCGCTTAACACGGAATGATTTCACTTCTTGGACGAACGATATATATCTGTATTTTCTGCAGTCACATCGTCACGTAGATTTTTTTCTGCTTATTATTATTATTTTTTTTTTTTTTCATTAGACGGAACAAAATAAACAATGCCTGCCACTGTTGGTAGGTTTCCGCTTGACTTAGGGTAAAGACAGATACGGCGGTTTTAACGGAAGCGTTTCACGAGTCGGTAGCGTTCTAACAAACCATATTAAGCTGTTTTATTAAGCAATTTGTTCAGTGATCGATGCGGTTTGCAGTATGGACGAGACGTGGTGTATTTGTTAGTATTGTATTAGCATTGGAAAATTTATAAAAAAAACTAAAATGAAGAATGTAAAATGAAGAACGAAGAATCCAATTATCAAAGAAAGGCAACAAAAAGGGCATTTTCATAGGTTGTTTGCTGAAGTACAAAGAGACGATAAAAATTTTTTTAACTTCACTAGGATGTCGCGAAAACTTTAGATGAGTTTCTCACAATTTGTCAAGAAAAGCTAACAAGATTTTCTTCTTATAACTCTATCGCAGCATTCATTTATCCTTTATATCCTAATGTGCCGGTCGATTTTCTACTTCGTTTATTAGCTTTTATGCATCAAATTTTTCTCCAGCCATTTCTAAACAAAATGAGTCTACAGCGTCCGAACAGAGCCATCTGAACACGTTTAAACACTCTTCGGTTGACTTCGGGTAACTTCGGGTAAGTTAAACCGACTCGGTTCCTCAAATCAATCACCTACCGACGTTGTTTCAAAACCGCCGCACGAAACGAAATGGTCGGCACCGCTGTGTATGTTTTACACCATTATGATATAGTTCATGACATATCGAGTTGGCCATCGCATCGACTCGTGGAACGCTTCGGTTAAAGCTGCCGTGTTTGTCTTTACCCTAAAGGCACGCCGCCATTGTCAGAACATTTCAGTTAGTTTTCGAATTCTGTGTGAATTTTGTGTTAAAATCAGCATATTTTGTATTTTTTTTTTTTTGTACTTCTAATACATAAACTTATTTTTTTTTTTTTTTTACGTATACAATGGTAAAGAAATCGGAACTTTTTTTTGAAGGGGGGGCGATGCACCGCGACCCTTTTCGATCTATTGTGCTATGCCCCCTGGGTGCCGCAGGCTATTGCCCACAGCACCCGAACAGAAGTCCTTCTCTGAACATCCGTTCTACAAAACCTCCATCAGATTGAGATCCCTGAGGAATCCCAATACCCTGACAGGTTCTAGAAAGGGTATGTCCCCCCTCCTCCAACTGGTAGCTACCCATGGTTCTTGAATCTTCTCTGAGTAGCAGCCTTGCAGGCCGTTAGGAGATGTGATGGAGTTTCTCCAGCTCCCCACAGAATCAGCATGAGCTGCCACTTTCCAAACCCAGCTTCATCAGGTGTCCTCTAAGTCGGCAGTGCCCCGTGAGGAAATCCGTAAGAACGCGGATCTTGTTCTTGCTCAATCCGATGCAGGCCTCCGATCTCCGTTCATTATAATTTCCCAAACAGATCTTAGCCTGCCGCAAACCGGAGAGGGAGTACCAGAGTTGAGATCTCCTCGTCTTTTCCTCCTTCCTAAGTTCCCCACAAAAAGGTTCCGGCCCTAGGAGCGGGGTCCTAGCGCCTAACTTGGCCATCTCCTCCTCCTTCCTAAGTTCCTCCAACAGAAACTGGTCGCTGACCCCACAAAAAGGTTCCGGCCCTAGGAGCGGGATCCTAGCGCCTAACTTGGCCAGGGCGTCGGATCCCTTCAATGCCAACATGCCCTGGCACCCACCACAGGGTAACTTTGTTCCGAGGCAGCAGGAAAGAACGAACGAACAAATCGGGATTTAAACAAACCGTTATTTTATCGTTTAACACAAAAAAAAATATTTCGGTCCCCTCAGTTTCGTGTTAAACGATTTTTACAGTATATATTCTTCGCAATAATATATTTATCTGCTTCCTAATAATATCTTTCAATACTAATCTTCCCAATAATATATTTATTAAAATACTACATTTTTTTTTTTATATATTTTTTTTAAAGATTTTTACAACTGCACAGTAGCCATGCAACAAGTAAAAAAGATAAATAATGAAATGAGAGTATGCGCTAGTGCGCACACCCTGGCTTGAAGTTGTGAACGATGGCTATCCAGCGATCGGAGTCGTAATACGCCATTATGGCCTTAGTGTGTACGACTGTATCTCAAGATAGCGTCGTTATGTACTCGTATTTAGACGCTCGGGGGCCATCGACGCCTTAGTCGTCTTGGCGGGTTTGTGGGGAGAGTGGAAGTACAGAGGGCTTGGATTAGGGGATTGGTATGAGAAGATAATTTGAAATGGAATTTTAGGTAGTGGGATTTGGCTAAAGTGGAGACGAAGGGAATTTTTAGGTCAGTGTGAATTGTGAGGTTGGAGAAATAGAAGGGAGTATTGACGATGGATACTAAATTAAAAAAAAAAATTATCTATTGTAACTATGTCAATTGTAAGAAGAGAAAGGCGTGAGATGGTTTTGCACTAGGCATATGTTTTTTTTTTCTTAAGCTTAACCGAACTTTATTGTCGGAAAGTTGGGATGTTATTTCTCAAAAATCATGATATGGTCGAAAGAAATTTTATTTTTTCGGGTTTACTAATAATTCAAAGTTATATTTCAGTTCATTTTTTCAAAAAGTTTCAAACCATGAAGAGACAAAACATAAAATGGATTCTTCTACTATTTATAGTAACAGTTTTGTAGCTCTAGCAGCAATATGGGCTGTTATCTCCATTCCCAAGTCATATAGAATAAACTATTGTCTTGTAGCGCTCTTTCTTTTCTTTTCTTTTTTCTTTTTTTTTTTTGCCATACAATACCCTGCATTTCCAAGAACACATATACTAACACACAAACATAGTAAGAAATACGATGGAGACAAAAGGAATGGAAAACAAAACAGAAGTGATGGTTTAGGTTTAGAAAAGTAGATGGCAGGTTTGGTTAGGGAATAGTACACTGTTAGACCGGCATCATTCCTTGTGTTTCTCTCTCTGTAACTTGGACCTTTCTCTTAACATTCCCCAGGGAACACCTCACTCTTACACATAGAGCACACACACCACACACTATACTCTGTACTCTGTAAGTATTTCAGTACCACTCATTCTCTACTTTCGCACATTACTAAAAAATAAAAACAACCCAGCATTTGCTCTGTTCAGTATTCCCAAGCCTATGTTCATAAAAAGCCTTCTTCTACATTACAATTAATCCTTTTATGATTAAAAGATTCATAACCAAAATTAATCTTAGGCCTGTAGGGGAAAGGAATATTTTGTGGTTATTTAACAAGATGGTATGATATATTTATCTCCTCTCTACATTTTTGTTTCTAATCTAATCTAGAAACTCGGGGCCTCCATAAAGGAGATTCAGCACTCAGACCTCAGCTGCGCCCATTGTGCAGCCTAAAGTAAGCGTGGTTTCCCGCAAGGATCTGTTTTGGGATCACTTTTATTTTTATTGTATATCAATGAAGTGGGAATAATTATTTTTCCCAAAAGAAATATTTCGTACGCTGACGACACGACGCTCATTGCCAAAGGAAGGGATTTAATAACGGTAACAGAGAGAACACAAACAAATATTTCATGTTTGAAAAAGTGGTTGGCCGGAAAATAAGCTGATTCTCAATGAGAGCAAAACAAAAGAATATGGCTTTCAGTATTCGTAAAGAAGGAGAACAGAATGACACGATAGTGTTTCTAGGGATTACATTGGACAGTCAGCTACCTTGGAAAATCCACATTGACTCTCTGAGTAATAGACTATCTCAGATAGTATACTTACTAAGGAAATTACGAGATGAAGTTCCTTTGGAAGTATTGAGGATGACTTATTTTGCGTTATTCCAAGCCACAATGAGCTATGGAGTGGAGCTATGGGGATCCTCATGTGATACTGTTAAAATTTTTAAAGTGCAAAAAAGAGCGATTAAAACGATGTCGAAAAAAAAGTTACATGAAAGCTTTTGAAAGACCACTTTTTCAAAAGCTACAAATTATGACTCTGCCTTCTTTGTACATATACAAGCTGGCCTTAAGGCAAAAAAGAAATAAAGATGCAGTGACTAGAGGAAATCATAAGCACCAGTAAAACATAAGAAGCAAAGAAAACATTGACTTACCTGTGACAAGGTTAAAGAAAACAAAATGGCTTCCGAATGTCGTTTCAATAAGAATTTTTAATAAAATCCCAGTGAACATAAGACAGTTGGAAATAAGAAAATTTGTGATGATTTTTAAAATGTTTGTAATTTCCAACTGTTTCTATAGTGTAAAAGAATTCACTGATACAAACTGGAGCATTAACGACTTTAAACTAAAGTGAATAGCTTGATATTTGTTTGTTTGGTGGTTAGAGTTCAGTGCTAATTTAGTTTACATAATACTACAGTCTTGTAAATATTTTATACATTTTATGAAGTATTGTTATTGACGGGCCTTTTGTATTTGATATGTTCAGGTTGAAATAAATAAATAAAAATATAAAAACGACTCACATCAGCCCTGTATCATTAAAAAAACCACCAGGGCCGAGGCGAGCGAAATTTCTGATTCCGCCTACGGCTCCAGAATATGGGTGCCAAATTTCAGGAATCGTCTACGCACTCTCCAAAAAAAAGATGAAACGGTGTCTCATCCTTTTGGCCTCATTTCCTGCATTGTGGGTACGCAGAGAGACCCATAATGTGCAGATGCTTCCTTAGAAGGCCACTGCCGTGTAACTAGGACAGTAATTCTCCTTAGCTCCATTTTTGTTCTGCCGAGCAGATAGATAGGTTGTGCGAGTCTTTGAGGGGCCCTCCAAGAAAAATCTTCCCGCAATATTTTCCCAATGTAATGTTTGTTTCAGTGTTAGCAATTTTTTAATGGCCTCATAGGCAGTTGCATTTTTACTTACTTTTATTCACCCTAATAAGAGGAAATATTATTGCGATCCTATCAAAACTATCCAAATTTCGAGTTTTCACTCGAAATAATTGTTTTTGTAGTCGTCGGAATACGGAAAGAATGTACAATGTAAATGACAGCCATTTTATTATTGAAATGTGGATAGAAAATGTGGAATAGTACTTAACATAAATAGTAAAAAAAAAAAAATCTGGTGTGAAACACTCGCACAACTTTCTCTTACTCCAGTTCTCAAAATGATAATTGACAAATTTTATACTTTGTGTACCAAATTTAATGAAATTCGTCGAAAACTGAAAAAACTTTTCAGTAAAAGCGCACTTCCGGTTTACTAATTTTCTTGAAACTCGGAATTTCAGCCATCTATTTATTTCTAACTAATTATGTTTGGTTGATAGAATTGTATAATAAACTAGGATAGCACTTTGATGAAAATCTAACCCCACTCCTCCCCTAAAAGTGCCCTTAAAAGAATTTTCCCAGAGAAATATTTTAGAAAAAGTTGTAGATCTTTGCATTTTTAGTTTATACATGAAGTTTCAAAAAAATCGTTGGAGCCGTTTTGATAAAATTGCGAAAAAGTGAATAAATCATTTAGTAAAGTGGTAAAGTAAACGCACTTCCGGTTATCCAATTTTTTTCAACCTCGGAATTTCAACAACATATTTAATTCTAATTAACATTATTTAGATGACAGAATTGTCTAATAAACTGAAATAGCACTTTAGATGGAAACCTAACCCCACCCCTCTCCCAAAAGTGCCCTTCAGTGCATTTTTCCGGAGAAATGTTTCAAATAAAAGTTGTAGCTCTTTGAATATCTAGTTGATGTTTGGAGTTTAAAGAAAATCGTCGGAGCCATTTTTGAGAAAATCGCAAAAAAGTAAAAAATCTAACTAGTAAAGTGTACTTCCGGTTGAGGAATTTTGACAGATAACGTAGTGTCAGATCCCATGGTGATACCTAAACGGAATATCAAATTTCAACTTTCTACGATTTTTCGTTTTGAGCTATGCTGTTCACATACATACATTACACACACACACACACACACACACACATTTGCTAAAAACACTTTTTGGGACTCAGGGGACCTCTAAACGGATATTTCCGGTGAAAACTCGATATCGAAAATTTGACACGATTACAATACTTCCTCTTACTAGGAGTAAGAGAAAGTAAAAATATAATAAAGGTAAAAACAAAAAATTGACAAGTTAGTGGGCGAAAATTTTTGAGCGGTATTCAGCGTGGGATAAGTTCAGAAGGATAATGCTCTAGTTTATAAGAGAATGAGCAAAAAAAAAAAAAACACTTAATCACCTCTTCAGCAGTTTCCAGTATTGATCAGAACATCAATAGAGATATTTGAACTATATATGTATAATCTATTATATTGTTCCAACAAACTTAGCGATCTCTGCCATTGTAAAAAACTTATTTATAATCTTTATATCCACAATGCTCTCATCAATTTTTTTTTGCTGAGAACATCAATATAAGCTAATTCCAATTACGCTAAACATATTTTTTTTTTTGTGTGTGCACTGAACCTGTTGGTTATTATGCCCTATGACTTGATAATCAAATATGTAAACACAAACAACTAGACATCACTGACAATAAGTAACTTAACACAATGACTATTTAATAACGCAATGAATATTTAATAAGAGAACCAGTCTAATGTGGCTTCACTAGTACTGATACACAATTGCAACTAGCTAACACTTTACAAGTATCAACAATAACAATCAAAATTATAAAACTATATTCCGTCATATAGGCGGATATCTTTTAGGTACTGTACTAATATATTAATGTTGTCGAGATCATTACCGAGAGCTTCCTGTATTCTATTTTGGAATAGAGTTTAATAATCTCCATCTACTGTATAAAGGACAATCTTGAACTATATGTTTTACTGTCAAGGGGCAGTTACAGGTGTTACATCTAGGGGTCATTCTCTACTCATCAGGTATCCGTGAATTACGCGGGTATAACCAATTCTCAGTCGAGCTAGCACCTCTTCTTCCCTCCTTTTACCTCTGTAACAGGTGTCCCAGAGTGCTACGATCCCCTTAATTTCCGTCAGTTTGCTATCACTCACTGAGATCCACACATCTTGCCAATCTTGACTAATTTTCCTTTTAATATCATTTATTACGTCAAATGGCATGTGTCTCTCGAATGTGGTCTCCATATTTGTCGCCTCTTTAGCAGCCACATCAGCGAGTTCATTCCCTGCAATACTGAGTGCCCTGGCACCCAAACAAAGACAATGTTAGTTCCTTCCTGCCTCGTGTTGTACAAGGATGTATGGATATTCTGTACAATTGGGTGCGCTTCGAATAGATACATAAATTTTACAATGAATTGTAAATCTTTACTTGGTATATAATGTTTTACTTTCTCTTACTCCTAATAAGAGGAAGTATTGTAATCGTGTAAAATTTTCGATATCGAGTTTTCACCGGAAATATCCGTTTTTAAGGTCCCCTGTGACAAAAAATGTTTTTTAGAAAATCGTCTGTGTGTGTGTGTGTATGTGAACAGCTTATCTCAAAAACGAAAAAATCATAGGAAGTTCAGACTTAATCACCATGGGATCCGGCAGTTATCTGTCAAAATTCTTCAATCGGAAGTACCACTTTACTGAGTGGTTTTTTTTTTCACTTTTTTGCGATTCACTCGAAAATGGCTTCAAAGATTTTCTTGAAACTTGATATATCAACTACACATACAAAGAGCTACAACTTTTATTTAAAATATTTCTTTGGGAAAATTCATTTAAGGACACTTTTCGGGTTATTTCAGATTATTGCACCATTCTATCATCTAACTAATATTAATTAGAATTAAATATGTTGTTGATTTGTGCGTTTTTACTGAAAAGTATTTTTCAATTTTCTGCTATTGTCTCTAAGATAGCTTCAACGATTTTTTTTTAAATTTTTAAATATTAACTACACAAGGGGAGAAGCTAAAACTTTTATTTGCAACATTTCTCCGGGAAAATTCATTTAAGGAGACTTTTGGGGGAGGGTTAGGGATATGTTTTTCTCTAGTTTATTACATCTTATATAATCAAATATCTTAGTTGATTATTCAATTCTATCATCTAAACAAAATTAATTAGAAATAAATAGATTGCCAAAATTCCGAGTTTCAAGAAAATTAGTTAACCGGAAATGCGCTTTTAATGAACCGTTTTTTTTTTTCAGTTTTTGTGATTTTCTTTATAAAAACACCGTCGAATTTCATTAAATGTGGTATACTAACTATAAAGTTAGTCAATTACAATTTACAACTAAGAAATAACAACTTCTACAAATTTTTACAAATTTTATTTTTCATTTCTGTAGGTTTCATCTTAATGAGGTGGTCATTTCTTCAGCTAATATTTATATTAGAATTCATCAATAACTATGTTTGAACGCATACTTTGCTGAAACGGTTGTGTAAACTATTTAACTTATATTAATCAGTCTTTCTTCAGTATTGATGTTTTTTTTTTTAATGCTAATAATGTGTTTTTGCTTGCGAATTATTTTTTTGTTTTATAAAAACTTTTAAGATTTTCTACATGTAAGTTAATTAGTTTTGAATTCTGTTTCACCAAACAATTCGTTCAAATATAGTTTTTTTTTCAACTACTGATGACATTTTCAACAAATATTTGGATCAGTCAAGCCACCGTATCCAGTTCCTCCAGTCAAAAAAATCCTTTGCACAATCCGTGGATGCTTCTTTTTACCTTTGGTCCTTTACCATAACCTTATCCCATTATATTAAATATCATTGCAAACTTTCTCCACATTCCAACGTCTGATTCCCTATTTGTTCCACACTATACTTCCAATGAATCCCTCCCGAAAACTGAAACGCCAATGGCCTTGCAATCACCTGGTCGCTTAATAAAGAAGAGCAACCATTAAATTCTCTTCATCTGTGCCTATGATTCATCATTGGAGATCACCCTTCAATTCTGCCATTTTTTGTATTATTATTATTATTATTATTATTGTTTATCTATTTATATTTTTTTTTCATTTATTTAGTTTGTATTTCTATTTATTTATTTTTTATTTCTTTTTGATTTTTGTTATATTACCTTATACCATCTCAAGTGTTTGTTGCGTTAATTAGGGCAGTTGCAAATAAAATAAATAAAAGGAAGATATATCTCCCAAATATTAGTAAAAATTTCTCAATCGGAATCTAAATTCTTAAAGCTATAAATGTGTTTTACTCCAGATTTTTTCAAATATATAAAATATATAACAATAAATTTGGCAAAACATAGTAAATAACACTTGCGAGAGTATAATGTCTATTTGTACCAGTTTATTTCACCTGTCTTTATATCTATAAGTTTCTCTCTTCAACTTCCTATTTGCTAAGTATGCAAATAAATTAATTCTGCGGTTTGGTTGTTGGCGTTACGCTGGAGGTGCTGGTGTTGTGCTAGGCATGCCAAACCGACGCCAACGCTAAGAACGATGGCCTCATTTCACAACTTGTTCCTGCTAACGTTAGGGAAACATTTCTCCTACCTAGTAGTGCTCCCCCTTATTCACTATAAACTTTACAGCTTATTTCTAAGTAAAGTTCATACTTTCTCGCTCTGTCTCGCTTAAACACTCACTCTTCCCCCTATGCTCACTTTGCTCGCTCTAGTACAGCCTAGAAGTAGGCGGCGGCTGGCGTGCTCCTGCCTCACCAGCCGTGCACAGATGGTTGCACAGTTTATAAGTAGTATTCTGTGCTTTTGCATTACTCCATCCTCCATACTCTCTTCTTCCAAAGCACTTGCAGAATCTTCCAACATATAAGATGAAGCCAGTGGACTAGCTCTTCCTAGTGGTATGCAAATTAATACATATGATGTCATACTAAAGAGGGGAAATTGTAGGGCTGCAAGGCTTTAAAACCTTACCCACTAGAAAGAAGTCTTGGGTAGGCGCCTGTTTCAAGGCAATCTTCTACTACAACCATCTGGTGTGGGATAAATATTAAACGATAAAACTGTGATGTTAGTCACTCTCCCTCCAACTCTCTCTTCACAGCGCATTCCCCATCTCTATTAATATTTCTCAAGGAAAATATGCAATATTCTCTCCCTTTATACTTAACAATGAAAAAAAAAAAAAAAAAATGCATTTAAACATTTTCTCACATATCCATATTTATTAAGGATGTCTCTTTTATGGGAAGAAATTAGATAACAAAAACTTACTTATTTATTTGGAATTTCAATTAATTTTTAATTTTGTTTAAATGAAATCTACATAAATTTTATTAAATGGCATAGCTGAGATGGCAATGATGTTTTCATGTGTATAAACAATTTGAATAGATCACGTACCACCTATATAAGTAAGTGAGCACAATATTTAATATAAATATATGAGGTTATTGTAAACAAATTATAAATTTAAAGGGGCAATTTAAAACATTATCTGTGGCAACTCTGATATATTCTTGAACATAATCGATGTTCCTTAGAAACGTGCCAGTTCGTCTAGGATTCGGAGATTCCTGGATGAGTATGTTATCAATCTGAGGAACTTATTTTGCATCACGTGCAGCGAGGCAACATTGGATCTAGTAACATCGTCTAATCACCGAGAGATACACTTTATTTTAAAAAAAAACTAAGTGGGGCTGCTCAACTAGGTTGAGTTGCAGAGAACACAGCGTACCAATCAATCAGCAAGGACAAGTCATATAAAAATAAAGTAAAATAGTTAAAAAAACACACACATTATGAGAATAAAAAGAACCAAACACTTAACTCAACTTAAGCCTAATAAAAGAACATTTGTCATTGTTAGTAAATATGGTTGTTTTATAATCGCTAGTGAGTCTATAAGAATGAGCTCACTAAGCGACGTCAGTTTGCTCTGGTCGATACCAACCGTGTCAAAAAACTTTGCCGTTCTGTTCGGTATGGTTCCTCTCGAACCAAATCAGAGTCCCCGGACCTGGAACTCTCTATCTCCGAAGTGCTCTCTGTACTTCTCTGGTAGTAGGCGATGCACTTCTCATAGATGCGGCGCTTCTCCATATCGATTTCCTCCGCCTGATCAGGAGCAAAAGCTTATTCTCTTGGGAGAACCTAGACTCCCTACAAAACAAGGGAAATAACGCTCGAAAGTTGACCGATTTTCCAGAACAAATAACTACGATGCTGTGTATGGAAATTCCCCAAAAAAATCTTGGCTAATGTGCGCATATCATTACGCATCTTGGAAATCTATGCTTGCAGAAGCAAGATCGGTTGTGTTAAGAACCGAACAAAAAAGAAAAAAATAAATATGAAGATTTTGATGATAGCGACCGAGGATAAAGAAAAATCTGCTAATATACTCTTCGAAATACGCACATACATTAAAAAAAAAACCTGGTGTGAAACACTCACACAACTTTCTCTTACTCCACTTCTCAAAATGATAATTGACAAATTTTATAGTTTATGTACCAAATTTAATGAAATTCGTCGAAGACTGAAAAAACTATTCAGTAAAAGCGTACTTCCGGTTTACTAATTTTCTTGAAACTCGGAATTTCAGCATCTATTTATTTATAATTATTTTTGTTGGATGATAGAATTGTATAATGAACAAGGATACCACTTTGATGAAAATCTAACCCCCCCTCCCCTAAAAGTGCTCTTAAAAGAATTTGCCCAGAGAAATGTTTTAGATAAAAGTTGTAGATCTTTGCATGTTTAGTTTATATACGAAGTTTCAAAAAAATCGTCAAAGCCATTTTTGAGAAAATTGCGAAAAAGTGAATAAATCATTTAGTAAAATGGTAAAGTAAACGCACTTCCGGTTATCCGATTTTTTTCAAACTCGGAATTTCCACTACATATTTAATTCTAATTAACATTATTTAGATGACAGAATTGTCTAATAAACTGAAAAGCACTTAACCCAAACCCATCCCCCAAAAGTGCCCGTCAATGCATTTTCCCGGAGAAATGTTCCTAATAAAAGTTGTAGCTCTTTGTATGTGTGGTTGATGTTTAGAGCTTAAAGAAAATCGTCGGAGCCATTTTTGAGAAAATCGCAAAAAAGTAAAAAAATCCAACTAGTAAAGTGGTACTTCCGATTGAGAAATTTTTACAGATAACGTACAGTCAGATCCCATGGTTACCTCTAAACGGAATATCAAATTTCAACTTTCTACGATTTTTCGTTTTTGAGCTATGCTGTTCACAAACATACATACACACGCACACACACACACGGACCATTTGCTAAAAACCACTTTTTTGGACTCAGGGGACCTCAAAACGGATATTTCCGGTGAAAACTCGATATCGAAAATTTGACACGATTACAATACTTCCTCTTACTAGGAGTAAGAGAAAGTAAAAAAAAAATTAAAAGCAAAGTAAATGCCACAAATATTCACTGCTATTTAAAATATTCATCAGCCTAGTAATTAGGGCACAAACGCTCATATTTTATTGGGACCACGTCTTTAATTCTAGCTTTAATTAACCCACCCTTTTAGGATCTTAAATTATTCAATGACTATGAATATTAATATTTAAAAAAAAAATTATATCTTCTTTTTTTTAAATAAAGAACAAGAAAATAAAACAATAATTAAAGACGGCAAAAGAACAAAGTAAATGCTTACTTAAATTCAATTAAAAATATATATTTAGCTGTGGCATTTTCTTTTGTAAATATTTAATACAATTTTAATGAACTCCTTAATAAGATCATACAAAGGAAGTCTAAAACCTGGGAAAAACATTATAAACAAAAAAGTTAAGGAAGATAAAAGTAGATAGAAAAAGAAAGAAAAAGAGAAGCGTTTTCATGATTATTTAATGAAAAGTCAAATTCTTAATACGTAATGGTTGTAGTAAGCTATCTCACAGAGAGGTAGCGCTCGGTAATAAGGAAAACCTTTAATTAAAGAGTAATGAAAGTGAAAAAGAAAAGTGAAAGCTTTCTCCTGAGTTGAGAAAATCTCCTTTTATCTAATCTATGTGCCAGCCTATAGCCGTTCTGGTCTATACACAGCCACGCATATAATGTTCAGTGATCCAATGATCATGGTTAATGTTGCTTACTTTTATATATGAGCTAATGAAACATAATTAAATTTTTTATAATCATGTCATTTGCTTTTTTTGTTTCTCCTAGACAAGTCCTAATCTAAAAAAAAAGTGAGCGGCTTATTTTTCTTTGTGGTTTTGGAAAAACGGATAGAGAGATAAATTTATTAGTCCGTAATCTATTACAGACCATAAAATGAAAATATATTGAATGATTGTTGCGGTGGTTGGTTCCGCAGAGCTGGAAAGCATCAGACATTTTCCGTGGTCATTTTGTAGTCATCGACCGGTTTCGGACGTTCGCCCATCTTCAGGATGTGTTTTATCAGACAGTGTGATAACACAGACTTGCACAGAGCAAATTCAGCTTATACACTCAGTGTTTATAAACCTCAGTGCTTATACACAGTATATAAATTGAATTTGCTCAGTGCAAGTCTGTGTTATCACATCTGCACTGACAAACGCATCCTGAAGCTGGGCGAACGCCCGAAACCGGTCGATGACCTGACCACAAAATGAAGCAGGCTACCATGGAAAACGTCTCTGCTATTGAATGATATTTGTCCATAAATTTCTGCACTTATTATGTAAGTTTTGAGTATTCTGGGTTAAATCGTATCTTGTAGGTTTTTCTTCAATTATTCGACTTGTTTCTCAATACACTGAAAGCATTTTCAATTTAGTTCTTCTTAAATGATAGCTGATCAATGAGAGAGAGAGACTACGCTGAAACTTCACCAGATAATTTCTGCATTCCGAAAACTATATTCAAACGGATGCTACCAGAATAAATAGATAAAATCCATAATGTAACGATCTGTATATTATTATATATTTTATAATACACGCTTTGAGATCTTTTGAGTAAAAAATAAAAGAAGTGTTTTTTAAAAAATCTTTCGGTGTGGATTTATGTGTACGTGTGTGTGTGTGTGTATGTGTGTGTGTGTGTGTGTGTGTGTATGTGTCCTCAAAAGACGCAAAATCGCAGAAATTTCAAACTTGACATTCCGTTTAGGTATCACTATGGGTTCCGGAAGTCAGTTATCTGTCCAAATTCCTCAACCGGAAATAAAACTTTACTGAATGAATTTTTCACTTTTTTTTGCGTATTCTCAAAAATGGCTCAACGATTTTCTTTAAACATATTGCATAAAATTGCTACAACTTTTAATTGAACCATTTCTCCGGTAAAGTTATTGAAGTAAACTTTTCGAGGGAGATATGGGATTATGTTTTTCTGTAAAATGCTTTTTAGTTTATTATACAATTTTGTCATCTAAATAATATGTTAAATTTGTTATGTACTAACTCTGAATACAGAGACTTATAACATTTGTTTGATTTTGTTTCTGAGGAGTTCATTTAAAGAAAATTTTGAGGGTGTCGGTGCTTTCCTCAAAAAACACTTTCTATTAAATTTAGATTCTCTCATTGATAAAAAATTGAAGAGAATTCTTAAGTTTGAAGAAAATTTATAAATTATTACTATGTAGATTGCAGAAAGTCGTATGAGTGTTTCACACCAGATTTTGATTGACTTACAACTTTGGCCTACGACATTTGGCAGCACAATATTTGGTGGATTTGCCGTTTTTTATTTACAATTCTGACATCTTTCATAGCAGAGCAAGCGTCCGAGATGGTGAACATTCATAACTGCTCATTGACATGGATGGTCATAGCGATGAGGCTGCGATGGGGCATCGGGGGGATAAAAGCCATATAGGCTTTGGTCCCATGCCGCCAGGCACCCGGTCTAATAATAATAATAATATACTGGTGACAGAGTACGCTATCTTGGGTTATATATGGACCAAAGACTAACCTGGAACCTCCATACCAGACTGAAAAGAATGGAAACTTAATAGACAATTTCGTATCCTTTTAAGACTCTTAAACAGACGATCTAAACTTACTTTAAAAAATAACCTTACACTATACAAAACTTTACTATGACCAATATGGACCTGCGGACTAGAGGTATAGGGTTCCACTAAGCATTCCAACGTTTACCGTATCCAATCCTTACAGTACAAAGACCTACGAAAAATTACCAATGCTCCTTATTATATTTCCAATAAAACGTTTCATAATCCATTCCATTTGTGTCCGATCTAATAAAATCCCGTTATCAAAGATTCCATAACTCTTTGTTCCATCATCATAATCCTTTGGTTCAACAACGTTGTAGACGGCACTGACGGAAGTCGTAACTCTGCTCAGCATTTCTCGTTATAACTTTTGCTGAGACATTGAGTGTACACGTCGTCCATACATATGGAGCATGGAGTTCGTTCCAGGGCACACACAGGTATTGGAAATCAAGAATAATTTTTTTTTTTATGAGAAAATAATGGCAACATCGTTGATCTCTTGAATAGACGAACATTCTAAGTTTTTCTAAAAAAAACTCGCCACTTCAGAAGGAAATGGAAGAACCTGGAAATCAGTTATTCTTAATAATTAACACACATTCATTATATGTTTAAATTAAATTAAAATTTTTCAAAAAAAAGACGCCAAATTGGGATAATTAGAAAAGTTTCTTTAGTAAAATACAATTCGGGCATTTTGATGGAAAATTAAGCACGTTCAGGTTTGGGACGTATACATATATATATATATATATATATAGCTAATTCTATCTAAATTAGTAGCACTTTAGCAGGGCACATTATACTGTCTGGCTAACGCAAATGGTTACAGAGCGAGCACATGGAATGTTGTACACTAAACTTATTAGATGGGATCTGTAGAAGAGTGGATAATCCAGAAAGAATTGTTTACATTAATTTTTATTTTTATTTTATTAACGATTCAGCAATATTGTTGAAGAAGATGTCTAATTTTCTCAATGTATTTGCCAGAAAACAGTGAAAAACTAATTACATAAATTTATTAGATACCTAACAAACAAAAATAGGTTATAAAACAAAATATAAAAGGTTAGACGTTTGAAAAGGCTAGTGTGATGCAAACAAGCAATCAATCTCAAGCTTCTTTTCACTACCACAGTACAGCGCCAATGGCACCACCACCAAATCATTACAACACGTCAAAACCACCAACAACGTCACTCGAGCACATTTACAGCATGTCCTTACCAATTCATCAAAGGTTACAGACTTAGATTTTTATATCTTTATTAATAAATACACTTCGTCACTTTGTCTGTCCTAGTATTAAATAACAACTTCCAACCTACTGGTGATAGCCCGAACATGCGGGAATAGAGGGCAATGAGAGGCGGATCAGTTGGCTAGGGAGGGATCATCTTTACCATTTTGTGGTCCTGAACCAGCCCTTGCCGTCACTAAGAGGTTTCGCGACAAACAGATTAGACTTTGGGAGATGAGAGTATTGGAGAAATGCGGGGGGGGGGCACGCAGGGGTGCCTCCAAGCTAAAAGATTCGTAAAAGGAATTAAGCAGGGAGTTTCGGCTTACCTCCCGTCCCTCAGCAGGACAGGTCTGAGGACTTTGGTGGAGATAGTGACTGGACACTCCTGGGTGTCTGTTAACTTGTTTAACATAGGGCGGACGTCTAGTCCCACTTGTCAGAATTGCGATGATGGAGTCAGGGAAACGGTCGCTTATATCTATGTCAGTGCCCTCGTTTCGCTGGTACTAGGTTTAGCGTATTTGGGAGAGTATCACTCTCGCAGGATTGCTTGGGCGAGTTGGAGTTAAAAGATATCCTGGGCTATTGTAGACTGACCAGTAGGTTACTGGAGGAGACTATTTAAGGGGACGATATGGGGGGGCATCGGGGGGATAAAAGCCATATAGACTTTGGTCCCATGCCGCCAGGCACCCGGTCTAATAATAATAATAATATACTGGTGACAGAGTACGCTATCTTGGGTTATATATGGACCAAAGACTAACCTGGAACCTCCATACAAGACTGAAAAGAATGGAAACTTAATAGATAATTTCGTATCCTTTTAAGACTCTTAAACAGACGATCTAAACTTACTTTAAAAAATAACCTTACACTATACAAAACTTTACTATGACCAATATGGACCTGCGGACTAGAGGTATAGGGTTCCAATAAGCATTCCAACGTTTACCGTATCCAATCCTTACAGTACAAAAACCTACGAAAAATTACCAATGCTCCTTATTATATTTCCAATAAAACGTTTCATAATCCATTCCATTTGTGTCCGATCTAATAAAATCCCGTTATCAAAGATTCCATAACTCTTTGTCCCATCATCATAATTCTTTGGTTCAACAACTTGCTAGCCAAAACTTACCCGATAATCCATCCCGACGTCTGAAGCATCAGTGACCCCGTGACCTTTTAAATTAACTACAACGCCATGAAGTAATTAACCAATGGGTATTTTCTTCGCATGTCAATCATGCCATGTAAACATTCGCCAGATTTGCTTATTTTATCTACTGTACAGTTGCAAATAATTTATTGAAGGAGAAAATGAAAATTATTAAAAAAGATGGTTCACAGTATTAGAAAAAGTTTTAGAGTAAGTCAATCTTCAAGAACAAATCATTCACTTAACAACACGTTTTGCACAATTATATTATTAAGAAGAAATTATAACATCGACTACATCCTCGAAGTTGACTTCAGTTTCCAGTATTTATGCCTTCTTACTATCTCATCTAAGCAATTATTATATTTAAATTTCTAATATAATTATTAATAATATAATAATCAGTGTGTTGTAACACCTTGATCTTACACTTTATTTTCTCAAAATCCTTCAACCGGAAGTACCACTTTACTAGTTTTAAAAAATCACTTTTTCGGACTTAGGGAGGCTATAAACAGCTAATTATAATAAAAAAAAATATTTGGGTTTGAAATTGTAACCCAAATAATAAAAAAAGACATATACAAATTGTTTGCTAAATTTGTTCCAATCAAAAATTAAAAAATTGATGTTTATAAAAAAAGTGATTAATCCAAAGTATTAAGACGTATAGCCCCGTAGAATAGCCCAGTAGATTTAATTTTCTTAATTTTGTTAGTTCGGTAGAAAATACATTACTACACACTCGGGCACTAAGATATACAATGTGTTTGTTACTAGACGATTTATTACTTACCCTTTCCCATTCATTCCTCCCATGGCCCTTCTTTACTTTAGAAAATAAAGGAAGGTAATATCATGGTTCATTCCTATCCTTTAGAAATTTACTAGTTTCCTAATATCTAAGGAGACTGTTCCCCCCCCTCATTCCCCCTCTCTTTTATTAATATAAAGAATCTTTTTTTTTTTGGTTCAATAAATATCTATGTGTGCCAAAATATTTTTAATATCATTTTTGTATTTATGGGTTTCACCCTATATATATATATATATTTTTTTTTTTTACATTTTTTATCGAGCAATAATTTAATAAACCATTATAATTTAATGAGAAAGAAAGTAAGTGAAATTTGAGCCAATATCATTATTTCAAATCCAAATTAAATTAATAAAAGTATGTTTCACTTAAGACTAAACTTTCCCACATTCAGTTAAATAAAACAGAAAATTAATGAAAAAATCTGGTGTGAAACACTCACACAACTTTCTTTTACTCCTGTTCTAAAAATTATAATTGACAAATATTATATGTTAGTGTACCAAACTTAATGAAATTCGTCGAAAACTGTAAAAACTGTTCATTAAAAGCGCACTTCCGGTTTACTAATTTTCTTGAAACTCTGAATTTTGACCATCTATTTACTTCTAATTAATTTTCTTTGGATGATAGAATTGTATAATCAACTATGATAGCACTTTTAGAGGAAAACATAACCCCACCCCTCTCCCCTAAAAGTGCCCTTAAATGAATTTACCCAGAGAAATGTTTTAAATGAAAGTTGTAGATCATTGTATGTTTAATGTATATAGGAAGTTTCAAGAAAATCGTCGGAGCCATGTTTGAGAAAATCGGGAAAAAGTGAAAAAAAAATCATTTAGTAGAGTAAACAGTAAAGTAAACGCACTTCCGGTTATCCGATTTTTTTCAAACTCGGAATTTCAACAACATATTCAATTCTAATTAACATTATTTAGATGACAGAATTGTATAGTAAGTTGAAATAGCACTTTAGAGTAAAACCTAAACTTCGAAACTGCCCTTAAATGAATTTTCCCAGAAAAATGTTTTAAATAAACGTTTGTAGCTCTTTGTATGTGTAGTTAATATACAAAGTTTTGTAGTTGATATGCCAAGTTTGAAGAAAGTCGTTGGAGCCATTTTTGAGAAATTCGCAAAAACATAAAAAAGCCAACTAGTAAAGTGGTACTTCCGGTTGAGGAATTTTTGACAGATATAATGTACTGTCAGATCCCATGGTGATCGGAGTATCAAGTTTCAACTATTTCCATGGTTTCTTGTTTTAGACCTATGCTGTTCACACGCAGACACACACACACACAGATCGTTTGCTAAAAACCACTTTTTTGGATTCAGGGGACCTCAAAACGCATATTTCTGGTGAAAACTCGATATCGAAAATTTGACACGATTACAATACTTCCTCTACTAGAAGTAAGAGAAAGTAAAAATACGATCACCAATATAATTAAATTCTTCAAATTCTTATACAGATAGTACATAAAGTTTAAAAAGAAGTCATTGCAGCCGTTTTTTTTTTTAAAAAAAATCGCGGATACAATAAATAAATAAAAAAAAATTATTCTTTAAAATCGCACTATTGATAGTCTGATCTTTTTCAGTATCCAAAATCGAGCTGTGATTAAATCAATTTTGAGGTTTCTGCAATTTTTTGATTTGGTAGATATTTTGTTTCTTTTGCACACATAATATTATACTCAACTTGAAGGTTCTTAAAAACTGTATTTCGTAAAGAAAAAATTCAATTTCTCAAATTTGATACGATTGTAATAATTTCTCTTAAAGTAGTAAGTGAGTGTAAAAATTAATTAATTGTAAAATAGTAATTACCAATAATAATTGGACAAATTAATTAACAATAAAACTGGAGATAATGCCATTAAAAATGAAATTTTCTAACTTTATAAAAATTCTCCTGACAAATATAAATAAGCATAGTATACGTAGATTAGTTTAGGTTGGCCATAATTTAGACAGACAATGGTGTAGCTGAAACATGACTGATACAAAGTACAAATGTGTAAAGCAGGACTGTATTAAGTCTAACTTTCATAGCACTTTGCACAATTTATAATGAGATTTGAAATTCAAGATGTGAAACTACTTTTCGTTGAAAGTTTGGCAGGCTCTTCTTATACTCGGCCGCAACCATCGTACCCTGGCACTCTGCTTGTGAAATCTAGTTAAAATATCACTTATGTGTTGTCGGACCTTACCTAACTTACCTTAATGGTACAATTCCTTTTTACGAATCAAAATGTTTAATAATATGCTGTTACTTCGATTTATCTAGATTACTGGTTTATGTGTATTGAACCATTTACAACAGCCATCAAATATTTTATTTACTTATTGTCCAACGTTTCGTGCACTGTACGTGCCATTTTCAAGGACTAACATTCTATAGTATACATTCTGAAAATTATATATAACATTATACATTTTTCTTAATTAATTACAATATTATACAACATTGTTTAATTACAATATTATACTATAATAATTATACTATAATACTATACTATACTATACTATACTATACTATACTATACTATACTATAATACTATACTATACTATACTATACTATTATACTATAAAAATTATACTACAATATTATACTATAATAATTACAATATTATACAACATTGTTGTATAATATTGTAATTAATTTAGAAAAATGTATAATGTTATATATAATTTTCAGAATGTATACTATAGAATGTTAGTCCTTGAAAATGGCACGTACAGTGCACGAAACGTTGGACAATAAGTAAATAAAATATTTGATGGCTGTTTTAAATGGTTCAATACACATAAACCAGTAATTCCTTTTTACTTTTTCGTACTACTATAAGATAGTGAAAAATTTTGGAATTAGCAGTATTACCGGAAATATACGTTTTCAGATCTCCTTAAAAAAATGTTTGGCACCAAAAAAAAAATAAATGGTTTTTTAGAAACTGATTTCTCTATCTGTGTGTGTAAGAAATTTCAGACTTTCTATTTCATTTAAGTTTGATAAATTGTCCCCTGACAATAAAGTTTTTAATCAAAATCGGTCAACCCAGAAATACCATTTTACAGAATGGGTTTTTTCAGTTTTTTTTTTTTCAGCAATTTTTTTCGAAAACAGCATCATTTATGATTTTCTTTAAACTTGTTTCATCAGCTACACACACACACACACACATATATATAAAAGGAACTACAACTTTTATTTGTAACATTTCTTCGAAAAAAATTCATTTTTACTTTCTCTTACTCCCAGTAAGAGAAAGTATTGTAATCGTGTCAAATTTTCGATATCGAGTTTTCACCGGAAATATCCGTTTTGAGGTCCCCTGAGTCCAAAAAAGTGATTTTTAGCAAATGGTCTGTGTGTGTGTGTGTTTATGTGAACAGCATAGCTCAAAAACGAAAACCGTAGAAAGCTGAAACTTGATATCCTTTAGGTATCACCATGGGATCTGACTATGTTTTATCTGTCAAAATTCCTCAACCGGAAGTATCACTTTACTAGTTGTTTTTATTTTTTTTACTTTTTTGCGTTTTTCTCAATAATGGCTTCGACGATTTTCTTTAAACTTGCTACATCAACTACATATACAAGGAGCTACAACTTTTATTTGAAACATTTCTCTGGAAAAATTCATTTAAGGACACTTTTGCGAGAAGGGGTGGGGTTAGGTTAACCTCTAAAGTGCTATTTCAGTTTATTACACAATTCGATCATTTAAATAATGTTAATTAGAATTAAATATGTTGTTGAAATTCCGAGTTTGAAAAAAATCGGATAACCAGAAGTGCTTTTGTTTTAACACTTTACTAAATGATTTTTTTTTTCACTTTTTCGCGATTTTCTCAAAAATAGTTCCGACGATTTTCTTGAAACTACACATATAATCTAAACATACAAAGATCTACAACTTTTATTTGAAACATTTCTCTGGAAAAATTCATTTAAGGGCACTTTTAAGGGAGGGGCGGGGTTACAGCTTCCTCTAAAGTGGTATCATACTTTATTATACAACTCTATCATCAAAACGAAATTAATTAGAAATAAGTGGATGGCAAAAATTCCGAGTTTGAAGGAAATCAGTAAACCGGAAGTGCTCTTTTACGGAACAGTTTTCGACAAATTTCATTAAATTTGGTACACAAACTATAAAATTTGTCAATTATAATTTTGAGAACTGGAGTAAGAGAAAGTTGTGTGAGTGTTTCACACGAGATTTTTTTTTTTTTTTTTTTAATCCTCATTTATGTAACAATCAGCGCAACCGCGCCATAAGTGACAATTATTACAAAGAACGTACATACATAACCAGTGGAGAAGCTACCCAATGTTAACACTCCAAAATTACACAAAAATACTATTCACTCTCTTCACTTCACGAGGCCATTGTTTTTAAAGACGTCTAGGAGAGTTATTAGGAAGTGTTCGGGACGACAGGTGTTGAACCAAAGGATTTGTGTACGACTGTAGGTTACTATGGAATTTTCTGCAACGGATTTGGAGTCTCTGAAGAATTGAGCGTTTGGTTGAGTCCTATGGTTCTATCCCATACGTCCAAAAATTCATTTAACTGGAGGGGGGCTTTTTGGGGCGGAAATTCCAAATTTGAAGAAACTCGGTTTACCGGATATGCGTTTTTACTGAACAGTTTTTTTTTTTTTCCAGTTTTCTTCAAATTTCTCTATAAAAACACTGGTAGATTGCATTAAATTTTGATTAATAACTTCTATGAATACGGGGAACGATCACTTGTCTTTGAAACTATTTTTCCGAAGAGAATTTTTGGTTGTGGAGTGGGTTTTGCTTTCCTCAAAAAAAATTAGATTCTCCTGTTGATATAATTGAAGAGAAATAAAAAATTATATGAAAACATTGGTCTGAAAAAAATTGATTTTACGAAATTCTGCAGAATTTATGGCATTAAATTGGAAATTTTTTATTTTGGTTTTGTTCCATGTTATTGGTGAGGTATACTGGACAATAATCACACTTCCATAATCTGCAGGGATATTTGGCACTTGTTCCTCCACTATCTGTATTCATTTAAGAATACAATATATAAAGAATTGTGTGAATGCTTCGAAAGATAAAGTTGAGACTAATGTCGAGCGTATAGTGTCTAGAGAGTAGTTTAGTTAGTAGAAGTGGAAACTAGTATGGTGGCAGGCTGCAGCATACTAATGTAACAACATATTAGCTGTGTCGCGTGCCGAATTGCAAACATCCGCACACATTGTCTATGCAACTTAGAATAGTGCTCACAAGTTGGAAGTAACTCTTCCCACAACAGTACTCTATGCTTTGTGCAACCCAATAAGTGGGCGGAAACGGGGGGGAGAAATAGGTGGCCCCGGGTCATTAACAACGCTTCTGTGTAGTTAATGTCAATGCAAGAAGGATGTAGGGTCTAGGTGCATGTGAGATTGTGTGTGTGTGCTGTTTATAAGAGCTTCAGTAGAGAGAGAGAGAGTGTGATACAGAAAGCAAGCTCTGGAGTAGAGTTGCCTAGTAAAGTTACTGTGCAAGTATTATGTGCTTTAGTCGCAACAACACATGTGAAATAGTGTTTGTACTTCTATACCATCGTACTACTTCTTGTTGCTGCTGTTGCTCTGCTGATGTTGTTGTTGTTGTTGGAAACTCTCCACCCTGCCACCATTATCCTGAAACTCCCCTCTGCTACCACTTACTAACTGTTGACATAGCGGAAAATTAAATGGTAACCAATTACCTTCTTGGCAAACAATTCACTGATTGAGGTTCACTCAATATTTGCTAGTTTACCATCCCTGTCCAGTTTACATCGTTTCTTCTGCCTCTTCATTCTCTTACATCCATTCTCCTCCTGTTCTACGCCATGGTCTTGTCTATATTTAAGATTGGATTCCTAGTAAATTTATTTTATAATACCTACTAGTATAGTACATTACGGCCTTGTAAAATTTACTAAAAAAAGTATCGGTTATTAGTGTATCAACATCTCAAAATAATTACTGAATATTTTAATTTTATTCTGTATAGTTTCATGGAGTGGGTCCGTTCAATAGCAATCGAGTCAATATTTTTGGAATTAAGTTTTCACTGGTCTTTGAGATTTTTCTGAGTTCGAAAAAATGACTTTTAGAAAATCGTGTGTTTGTGAATATGTGGTGTACCTCCCCCCCTCACCGTTATTGACAAAAAGTACATTTTCAAGTTATTTCCATATTACAAATTTGGAATCGCACAAATTGGCGAGATCAAAGCGGCCATTATGGCTGCCAAAGAATGCCTCTATAGAGGCATTAAACAGGTGGTATTCTTTATAGATTCCCAAGCGGCAATCATTGCTCTGACCAAGAGGAATCCATGATCGCCGACTGCAGGGAAATCATACTAATAAGCAAGGAACTGAGATCAAATGGGTCCCAGGGCATAGAGGAATTACCGGGAATGATAAGTCTTATCCGTGTTACGAAAGATGGGAGCCAAATGCCACAGTCAGATTGTCCAATTACATATCGCACAGCCAAAAAAAAAAAAAAATCAAAAAGGCTACCCTAAACATCGCTGGGCCGAACTAGCACAGCTAGAAGAACAGCTGAGAAACGTTAGAAGACCTAAAAAAAATCAGACTTATGACTCTTCAAAGAAAAGATATCTGCTGCTTGTTTCAGGTTAATTATCGATTACAACTACCTGGCAGAAGCACGTAGATAAGGTTTAAGCATAGCCTGACGTGCATATTGTGCAGATACGGCGATGCGGTCGCTATCACACATCAAGATATAAGAGAATCTTTAGAAATCCGCCGTTCACCGACAAGGCAAAGATAGTAAAAAAATATATATATATTGCACACATTAAATACACACAATAAACAAGTATAATATTTGCAGCATATATATTATATGTAAGATTATAGATTACAAAATTTTCACCAGATGACCAATCAAAACTTCAAACACAATTAAAATTAAATTAAAAAAGTTGATAATAGTGTCGAAATTGTATGGGTAATTTATTTATTACAAAGGGGAAACAAAGTCGACAGAATTTTAGCATAGTCGGTGAAAGTTTAAATTCTTACTCAGAATAAGATCACTTGTGTACGTGTAGCTATGGGCATTCTTGAAGTATCTTATTTTTGATAATATTTATCCTCAAGGGATCGAGAAGAGAACAGTTTAAGAGGAAATGCTTCATTGTTTGTTCTGCATTGCTATAGGCAATCAACAATAAGGATCTGCAATTATGTGGAAGCGGTATAAATATGCTTTATTACTTCCATGTTGGCTCAGAATGAATAAAATGTTTACTGCAGTACTGAAGAATATCCTGGTTCAATTGCTGATTCCACTCAGCAAAACTTCTGTTATGGTAATTCTGATTTGTCATTGTTGACAATTATATTTTATCATAGCTGAAATGTAAAGTAGTATTTAGATTGTTTCTTTGGTTAACTGATCAGCCATCTCGTTCCAGCTTAAAAAGCATAATTCAAAAACAAAGAACTACAAAATTGATGCTTTTTATTTCGGTGGAGGATATTGATTGCAGTAATTTCCTAATCTCGCAAGTTACCACTTTGTTCAATGGATTTATCTCGAGAGTGGTTCTATCGATTTTCTTTTCCACAAAAATTCATTTTCAATAGTTTCCGGGGAAAAAAAGGCACTTCCGCTAAAGTACCACTTTTGAATATTGTATAGGGTCTTCCATTTATGTCAGTAAGGATTAAATGTTGCTAAAATTACGTATATGAACTCGATCTATTGATCGGATAATGCAATACCATGAACAGTTCTTTTTTGTCCATAAAAAGAGTCATAAAAATAAAAAGAATTTATCAAGTTTTTTTTTTTTTTAAGGCTTAATTCTAAAATTCTTAATTACATCCTTTCTGTAAATATTACTACCTCATTTCCTTTTTGTATTTTTTAACTTTTTTATTTATTTTGTTTTAACAGTGCAAGTTGTTTTGTATTTTATTGTATTTTAAAATCAAGTCTTGAAAAAATAAACAGGAAATTCTGTCTAGTTGTTAGAATAATTGCATATTTTTTTTTTTTTGACCGGTCAAATATATATTCAATATAAAATATATAGAATGTAGTATGAAATTTTATTGTCCAACAATTTTGTTTCATTGTGCAATGAATACAACAGGCCTAAAAACAAATTCAATGTTTGTGCTGTAAAGTACCGGAGATTTTCTGTTAAAGATTATATAAACTGTCTCAGAGCTTTATCTTATAGTTAACATAAGTTAATGGCGGAAGACACAACAGTAGAAGTTAAGAATCTAAATAGTCTTGCCTGTACTATGGAAACGAGTTGGTATTAATCGTGTTACACTTGCTATTTACGCATTCATCAGAGCGTGTTAGATGTAGAAACAAATGGCTGTAGAAAGGTTTGGTAACTCTTCAGCATTGTTTAGAAAATAGTGGAAGGTCGATAATTCAATGTCAATGTTTGCTGTGAAAGGGGAATATAAAGAAGTATTATGTTGGCCATACTGACTGGGCAGTTTTATTTTCATTTCTTCTTGCATTGTTTCTCTTATACACTCACTCACTGTGTCACACACTCTGTATATATATATATAGAGAGAGAGAGAGCGTGAGAGAGAGAGTTAATGAGTTGTCTCCAGGTGAGTCTTGTGTCCAAGATCACACCGAGATACCGCACTCCTTGGTCTTTTTGTTTCCAAGGGACTTCTTGGTTATTGATATGCAGTTTACGAAGGTTCTCATTCCGAAACCGGCGCAGAGTGAATATTTTTGCTTCAATTTTGGAAGCATTTGGCTTTAGTTGCTATCGCTGGAACCAGTTTGATATTGTATCTAAAAACGTCTGTATGTTACTGATGCTTCTGTTTAAGTCTGTGTTGGAAGAAACTAGCATGGTGTCGTCTGCAAATGTGGCTAATGTCGTTGAAAGAAAAAAAAAGAGCCCTGTACGTCCTTAGCAATTAAAAAAAATTTTTTTTATCCAACGTCCATCCTTCAAGGCTGCTTTGCATCCATTTTCCCTTGCTGGCAAAGTGGGCACTGGTCATTCTCAACCAGTAGGAGTTGTAACGTTTCACCCGGTGACCAGCCACGACTTTCTGCAAGCTCACTTATATAGGCTTAGCAATTAAAAAATCGTTGTAGCTGTTTTCGAGAAAATTCCAAAAACTTGCAAAACTTCTTCTAAAAAGTTATCACAGTAGGATATGGTCCACACTTGTGCGCTTTCCTCTTCCTCTTTCCTTTCAACTTGCGCTTCCTCTTTCCATTTCAACATGCGTTGCGCATGCCTTTCGAGCATACCTCTCGAGGCATTCAATTTGTTGTCCTCACTTCATCCGTTCAGTGTGCATTTTATCGATAAATTCAAAAGCGGCATTAGCTATTTGTGCAGGTTATCTGTTTTTGAAAAGTGCACGAAAAAGAAAAAAGCTGCGAGCCCTCATCTTATGAAACCATTTGCAACTGATTTTAATGAGGGTTCGCCGAAAAGAGTATTTAATTACAGGCTACCGTTAATCGTTAGAAACGATTTTGGGTTGATGGCGCCAGCGTTCAGAATTTTTCGTAAACCTATAGAAATTACAGTTATTGGGACTGTGGTTGATCTAGTGTTAACTTCTGCTTCATAATTCATAATTTTCTCTGGGCGCAGCCGGATGCAGCAAGGCAGTATTCACCTCCTGGAAGTTTTGATCACGAGGATGAAAGCACTGGTGAAGTTATTTAAGGCATATGGAGAGAAGTTACTTCCAGTGATAATGGTATGAGACCTCTACAACAAGTACAACGGTTCCGTAGAGGTTCCATAGAGGTGTTCAAGCATCACTTCTTGCTCTTTTGTTGGCATATAATGTGATGTGATAGCGATAGCAAGAAAAAAAAAAAGAAGAGATAATTTTTAAATAAATCTAAAAATTACAACTAGTGGTTGAAAATTGGAAAAGGGTCCAGCCAGCCGCTACCTGCAGGTCATGAACCGCGGCAAACCCTTTTTGTATTTCTTTCAAAAAGGGTCAATATACAGTCAAGAGATAATACCTTACTGGCCTACCTGGCCCACCATCTGTTAACAAAGCGTCGCCACCCCGGCCAAATCAGCCCTTGTTAACTACTGACCTCCCCTAGGGTCAATATACCACAAGAGATGTCTTAGTGTTACACACACTTACACATCAGCGTCGATGTGTGAGTGATGCAAATATAACACGTCGCCCCACTGGAGGAGGGATTCAGTTCGACTCAGGCGTCAAACGCCTATATCAGTTTTCAGATCAGAAGCACCATCTCACATCGCGAGCACGTCCTTATTTAAGGTTTTAACCCTTTACTAACTTCTTTAATATTTTATATTCATTTTATAATTCTTATAGTTATTTACAATAGTGCATCTTAGATTTTCTATTTTATATCTCTTTAAATTATTTGTTAAAATATAGCATATTTTTATAAACCAGTAGTACGCATTTCGGACCAACTCTCTATACCCTCCAATTAACAATCTCTTACTCTTACTCATCACTTCAACTTCCGGTATCAATAAAACGATACCAATACATAATTTTGATTTCATCTCACAAAACTGTTTGAAGACGATAATCTTCTATAAAATCATGTGTCACTTGATTACATACATAATCAGAAATCTGCTGTCGTAGATATTATTAATTAACAACAATATGAGAATAGAATGTCGAACGAAAATCCAAGTAGTTGAAAATAAAGGCTCATTCATCTTCCATGAGATGTGCAATAACGCATGCCTCTCTTGAAAGAAAAGTTGCACCAGTGTGGACATACCCATAGACCTTTTAATGCAGGTCGCAGTAAAATGAGGCTTCGCCCTCCTCGTTTTTCAGTCTAATCTATTCTGTAAAGTAGCACCTTCTCTGATGATCACTTTTCTTAATTCTAGATTTTTTTTTCTTTTTTCGCTTTAACTACTATGATCACTGGCGCCCGGAGCCTACTCAGTATACACTGCCGGCCTATTCTCTCTTGTTACAGTCCATCACCGCATAATGAGCTGCAGAGGCTCTCCTAGGTATAAAAAATCTAAGGCAGAACTGCTGGATTCGAACCCGGGATCTCCGCGTGGGAGTCCAGTACGCTAACCACTTAGCTAATCCCTTCCCGCGTTCTACAATTCTAGCTATGCTTCTAATGTGTTTTAATATTTATCTTTGGCAGAGCTATAAATTTTAATAAAGTAGAACTTGAAAGGAAATCTAATCTTTCTGCTTCCACAGAACCAACGAAGCATCAATTTACCGGGAAAAAATATTTCCAAAAATAAAAGTGATTAGCATTTACATAGGTGTGGATGGAAGTTGAAAAAAAAAGAAACGTTGGAACCATTTTAATGAAAATTGAGAAATAAGAAAACTCAGTAAATCCGTTATTTTTGGTTGATAAATTTTAAACAAAGTCTTCTTCGTAGAGATTGCAGTAATGGTAAACAGAATATCAAATTTGAGCTCGCTGCAATTTTTCGATTTTGAAATATTTCGTCCAAACACACTCACACACTGAAAACACAGACCATTCGTTGAAAACATTTTTTTCTCTTATCAGGAGACCATAAAACATGTATTTCCAATGAAAATTCAATTTCATCCCTTACTACGTGCAGGAATAACTGAATAGTAATAATAGCTGATCTATTCAAAATGTTAAATATTAAGCGAATAGTTAATTAACTTGACTTATTGTCCTATTGAAATTGAATATCAAATACCCTACCATTCTTATCCAATTTTTAATGTTCACTTCTTTTTCTATTGGCTAATAAATTCACCATCTATTCACGTACATAATCTTCCCCCCCTTCCACAAGTAGAGAAGTCTCGTTCATTCAATAATAAAGACACAAAACTGAACTTATAACTGTTGTACGAGTTTTGATAAGGATACCTTATGTTGGACAGTCCCTAAGGTAAATCCCCAAAGGTATTGTTGTTTCCCCCTCAACCATCTGCCTTATCTAACCAAACCCGCTACATTAATAGTTTGTTGCACCGTCTGTTTCACCCCTTATTCTCCACTATTCCAAGTTCTAACCTTTGGGGAATATAAACAGTGCAATCCCTTCAGGTCCATTTCAATATTAGTTCCCATTTTAAATTATATATATATATATGTATATATATCCATCCATCTGCCAACTTCTCAATATTTGACAGCCTTTAGCTGCAAATACGAATTAATTACGAATATTATATTAAAATGTTTTTTTTTATTATTACTTAATTAATTTCCATAACAACTGGAATGGCTGATAATGGGCGAATTCAATGGTATGAAACACTCATGCGACTTTCATTTCCAATAATTCCCCGTTCTAACGGAAACTTTTTATATAAGTTGTAATTTTTATAAAATATTTTGTTAACCACTTTATATTTAAGTTTTTGAACCGTATGGCGTTCTATAGATAAGAAAAAACTTCGCAGCATCCCCTCCCCCCCCAATTACTCCTAAATTAGAATTTTTCTGGAAAAATATGTAATGTAAAAACTGAGTGATCTTTATATGAATATTGAAAATTCCAACTTTAAAGAGCATATATTTGCTAACTTAGTTGCCGACCAATTTATGTATGTATTTATGTTAAGAAAACTGTTTAAAAATTTTAGATTGCATGAAGATTTGTTAGTTTTATGCTTGATTATTAATTGTAGTAAGAGTCTTAACGAGACCAACGATTTTCTTTAAACTTCGTATACTAGAGCAGGGTGAAAAGTTCTCGGCCTAGCCCATAGATGGCACTGCTACAAATGAAATTACTGTTTTATTATTATATGTTGGCTGGCACACTTGTTGCAAAAGTAAATACCAAAATGTGAATTTGATAAGACAAAGTGTTTATTTTATACGGCTTTTTAAATTAAGCGCGTTGTGTGTTTTTGGACAAAATGAATAAACTTGAATACCGTTCCCGTCATAAAATTCTTCATTTTTGATGGTTTATTGCCAACAGAAATTCATCCAAAGTTGGTGAAAGTGTATAAGCAGTATAAGGATCCTTTTATCGGCAGCAAAAAAAAAAAAAAACTGGGCAACTTAGTGTAAACGTGGTCATACATCGATTGAAGAAGATCCACGTGAAGGACGGCTAAAAATACTGCAACTATCGAAGAAAATATCGAAAACATATACATAATTTGGTTCTATATGAGCGACTATTAAGGGTGTATGAAATAGCAAAGGCTGCAGTCATCTCAAAAGAAAGGGTAAGGCACATTTCGCACGAAAAACTCAGCATGAGAAAGCTTTGTGCAAGATGGGTGGTGCATTTTTTTTTTGTTAAAATGCTGATTACAAACAAATGAGGAATCGAGTTTCTCAGCAATGTTTGTACCGTTTTAAGGGAGAATCCAACCGATTTGTTACGATGGACAAAACGTGGGTTCACCACTTTACGCCTGAGTCAAAACAACAGTTCAAGCAATGGGTAGAAACCGTTGGCTCCACACCGAAGAAAACAAATACAATTGCATATGCTGGTGTTTTTTGGAATTCCAATGGGATTCTTTTAATTTACTAGATGCCAAAGAGAAAGAGTAATTAATGGGGAATACTACGCACATTTTCTTGACCAGCTAGATGAATAAATTAGAGAAGGGAAAAATTGAGTGATTTGCAACATGCTCCCTATTTTCCAGATTTGGCTCCCTCTGACTTTCACCATTCAGAAATTTACGGCTGGAAAACGTTTTGGGTCACATAAAGAAGTGATAGCAGCGGTAAATGGATATTTTGAAGACCATCCAGAATCGCATTTTAGGGACGGAATCCATTGGTGAAACGTTGAACAATGTGTATTGAACTAAAGGGAGACTACATTGAGAAATAAATTCATTTTTAAAATAAACAAAAAACTCATTTTCACCCCGAGGCCGAGAATTTTCACCTTGCCCAATAACTTTCCATATAAAAAAGTTATCAATTCTATTTGAACCATTTTCCCGGCGTAATTGATTTTTTGGTTGGTTATTGATTTACAATAGCATTACACTTTTTTCTAAGTACTACTCCTCAGTATAATGTATGATTCTATCATCTTGAGGATATTAATATACATTAGAAAAATTGCTAGAATGCCAAATTTGTAGAAAATCGATTAACCTTAATACATTTAGGTTTTTGAAAATTTTGGAATTTTCTCAAAAAAAAATTAAAGTAAAAAAAAGAAGACTATAACGATTTCCTACCTCACAGATTTAAATCTTATTTGCAATATTGTTTTGAAAAAATTATTCCGAGGAATCTTGAAACGTTAAATATTCAAATATTTTTGTTGTGTTTAGTTCTGCAGAGTTGGGAAAAGCATCAGAAATATTTTCCATGATATCCTGCTCCCAGAAAAGATATACGACCATAAAATGAAGCAGGCTATCATGGAAATTATCTTTGATTTTTTTTTTTTTTCAATATTATTGGGTTCTTTATAATGGTAAATCCTTCACTATTTGCCTGGGTTGGTAGGTTGGCACTTATTATTATTATTATTATTGAAACTGGGTGCCTATTGGCTATATGGCTTTTATCCCCCCCCGTTTCACCTTAATTCATACTCCTAATTAATCTCCCCCCGTAGTCTACCGGTCAATCTGCAATATTCCAAGACATCCTTCAACTCCAAATCATCCAGAGGCAATCCCGCGAGAGTTGTGCCCTTCCAAATACACGAAACCTAGTACCAGCGAAACGGGGACACTAATATAAGTAGTGATACACCGTTCCCCCTAACTCCATCATCACAGTTTTGACATATGGGACTAGACATCCTCCCTATATTATGCAAATGATTAGACACCCATGTGTGTCCAGTCACTACACACACTAAGGTCCTCAGTCTTGTCCCTGCTAAGGGACATGAGGTAATCTGAAACCTCCTGCTGGTTCTTTTGATGAATTTTTTAGTTTGGAGGCAACCCAGCGTGTCCTCCCAGCATTTCTCCAAAACCCTCGTCTCCCAAAGTCTGATCTGGCTAACACAAAACCGCTTAGTGACGGCAAGGGCTGGCTCGGAACCGCAAAAAAGTAAAGAGGATCCCTCTCTAGCCAGCCGATCCGCCCTCTCATTGCCCTCTATTCCCGCATGACTGGGTACCCAATAAAGCTGCACCTTTCCCCTCAGAGCTAAGGCGTTAAGCCTTCTCCTAGGTTGGCTCTTATCCCTCCCTACATCACCATAGTATATTTATGCTATGATATATGAGCTGAATTTGAAATTTAAAGATAATATGTAATTTAGTATACAACTATATTAAGAGTAATAAGATAAAGACGTATTATTAGAGTTCCACATCAGAAGTTTTATTTTTCAAATGAGCGAATTATAATATAGAAAATAAGAAATAGTAGTATAAAAAATAAGATCTTGCTAAAATAAAAGAGAGATAAATATCTATGTGGCAATGATTTAAAACAGCTGTAATGTTGAACTGTTGGGAGTAGAAAGCAGTGTGCTGGCAATACATGAGTCAGTGAGTGTGGTTTGTTTTACGGGCAATGCAAGCAGCGTACGCTATCTGAAACTTTCATGGGCACAAGTGTTATCACTACTCAAGTGTTTTTACACGTAACACATCCACATACAAACAAACTATACTTACCCTCACTTTGTGTATAATACAAACATGTGTGGAAAATCTAAAATTTAGTGAGATAAAGCAAAACAGAGCACCCTCTCACTCATTCCACACTCACTTTACTATCAAACTGCCTGTTCCAACTGAACGTATATATATATATATAGACCGCCAAAACGTACATTGTGCTCAGATATGCTTACAGAGGTATGAATAAATGGGTTTGGGTATATACTAGATGGGTTGAAAGAGAATGAGTGGAAGTGAATCTCTGAATATCTTTTTGGTTGGTAAAACTGATTATATGATAACTAACGCGTCATCACCGGGTGACCTAGTTTACTGAATTATGTTAAACATTAATATAAGCCTTTGTAATAATTTTATCTTTAGTGAATTTTAAATCTAAAAAAAAAAATTGTTACACTATTTCTGTAATTCGATTTTTACTTTCTCTTACTCCTAATAAGAGGAAGTATTGTAATCGTGTCAAATTTTCGATATCGAGTTTTCACCGGAAATATCCGTTTTGGGATCCCTGAGTCTAAAAAAGTGGTTTTTAGCAAATGGTCTGTGTGTGTGTGTGTGTGTCTGTCTGTCTGTGTGTGTATGTGAACAGCATAGCTCAAAAACGAAAAATCGTAGAAAACTGAAACTCAATATTCCGTTTAGGTATCACTATGCGATCTGACTATGCGTTATCTGTCAAAATTCCTCAACCGGAAGTACCACTTTACTAGTTGCCTTTTTAATTTTTTTGCGTTTTTCTCAAAAATGGCTCCAAGGATTTTCTTTAAACTTGTTACATCAACTACATATACAAGGAGCTACAACTTTTATTTGAAACATTTCTCTGGGAAAATTGATTTATGGGCCCCTCTGGGGGAGGGGTGGGGTTAGGTTACCCTCTAAAGTGCTATTTCAGGTTATTAAACAATTCGGTCATTTAAATAATGTTAATTAGAATTAAATATGTTGTTGAAATTCCGAGTTTGAGAAAAATCGGAAAACCGGAAGTGCTTTTGTTTTAACACTTTACTAAATATGATTTTTTCACTTTTTCGCGATTTTCTCCAAAATGGCCCTGTCGATTTTCTTGAAACTACACATATGAACTAAATATTCAAAGGTCTACAACTTTTATATAAAACATTTCTCTGGGAAAATTCATTTAAGGGCACTTTTAGAAGAGGAGTAGGGTTACAGCTTCCTCTAAAGTGCTATCATACTTGATTATACAACTCTATCATCCAAATGAAATTAATTAGAAATAAATAGTTGGCCAAAATTCCAGGTGTGAAGAACATCAGTAAACCGGAAGTGCGCTTTTACTGAATAGTTTTTTTCAGTTTTCGACAAATTTCTATAAATTTGGTACACAAACTATAAAATTTGTCAATTATAATTTTGATAACTGGAGTAAGAGAAAGTTGTGTGAGTTTTTCACACCAGATTTTTTAGGATTGTAAGCTGTGCAGTTGAGGGAATGGAAATTTTAAAATGCCATATTTCAAATAAAAACAATACAGCTGCTTTCAAATGCTAATTCGTTAAATCCTAAAACATTATTCCTAATAACTATAAACCACCGAACAGATACATTTTTCTTATTTCTAAACAAAGCTGTGGCATTTAATGAAAAATTACACGAAGCTGAAAATTGATATTCCTCTTTTTGATATGACCATCGTATCTGATGCAGAGGTTTCGAGTTAAAAATCAACAACCGGAAGTGCAACCGCACTATTAAAACTACTACAGCAACTTTCTTAATACGATTAACATACATTAATACCATTATCACTTTTGTTCGTAACATTTTTCTCCTGGTAAATTGACTTCTTTTTGTGGAGTTTTGGGCGGGTGAACCTAAAGCTCTAAGCTTTCTTTTAAAGTAAAATTTCAGTAAAATGTGTAAACCTACCATCTACTACATAATATTGATAATATCCATTTGAAGCATTGGTAGAATACCAAATATGAAGAAAATCAGTTAACCAAAATTAAGACTTTACTTAATAGGTTTTTTTGAGATTTTTTGGGGATTTACTCGAATGCGTCCATAATGATTTCCTTTAAATTGGGAATCGTAACTACACAAATATAAACCTACAACTTTTATTTGTGACATTTAGAAGAAAAAAAGAAAAGATTTTATAATCATTCAGGCTTTCGCGGCAATTATTATGTAAAACACTTAGGTCTTTGCGTTGAGATTGTGTTAGTGGTTGGTAATAAACTGAATTATGCTCATATTGCAATAGGCTTCTTCAGCTTATTGTCTCTAAAAAGCTCTAAAACTGAGACATACTACCCTGAAGAAGAGTATCCTAAGCGGTCTTAAGCCCTAAGTGTATTAAATTGATTTTACGTGTTCTCCGGAATTCGTGACTTAAATATCAAATGGTTGAATATGATTACTACTCTCTTCTGGACTACATTTAAACACTTATACACTAGAGACATTTTCCGTGGTAGCCTGCTTGGTTTTGTGGTCATCGACCGGTTTCGGGCGTTCACCTATCTTCAGAATGCGCTTGTCAGACAGTGTGATAACACAGACTTGCACAGAGCAAATTCAGTTTATACACTCTGATATACTCTGATATTCAGTTTATATACAGAGTGTATAAACTGCATTTGCTGTGTGCAAGTCTGGGTTATCACACTGTCTGATAAACGCATCCTGAAGATGGGCGAACGTCCGAAACTGGTCGATGATCACAAAATGAAGAAGGCTACCACGGAAAATGTCTCTGATGCTTTCCAGCTCTACGAAACCAACCACCAAACAATATTCATCATTGTTTACTATAATTCTTCTTTTTACTTTCTCTTACACCCCTAGTAAGAGGAAGCATTGTAATCGTGTCAAAGTTCGATATCGAGTTATCACCGGAAATATTCGTTTTGAGGTTCCTTGAGTCAAAAAAGTGGTTTTTAGAAAATTGTGTGTGTTTGTGTATGCATGTATCTGTGTAAACAGCATAGCTTGAAATCGAAAAATCTTAGAAAGTTCAAATTTGATATTCCGTTTAGGTATCACCATGGGAATCTGTCAAAATTCCTCAACCGAAAGTACCATTTTACTAGTTTTTTTTTTTACTTTTTTGCGATTTTCTCTAAAATGCGTCCAACGATTTTCATTAAAATTATTATATCAACTAGACATACAAACAGCTACAACTTTTATATGAAACATTTCTTCTGGAAAATTGATTTAAGGATACTTTTGGGGTAGGGGTGGAGTTACAGTTTCCTCTAAAGTGCTATTTCAGTTTATTACACAATTCTATCATCTAAATAATATTAATTAGAATTAAATATGTTGTTGAAATTCCGAGTTTCAAGATAATTAGTAAATCGGAAGTGTGTTTTTACGGTACAGTTTTTTTCAGTTTTTGTGATTTTCTCCATAAAAAAAAACCCGACGAATTTCATTAAATTTGATATACTAACTATAAAGTTTGTCAATTACAATGTTGAAAAACTGGAGTAAGAGAAAGTTGTGTGAGTGTGCACATTAGATTTTTTGTATGCTAATGATGACCTCCTTAGATCGAAACATTTAGTGAAAACTTAAAAATTAAAACATTAACGCATTAATTGGAAGTTTCTTTGTCATTTACTTATTCATCAACTGACCATTAATGTGATTCCAGCTATGTAATTCCTTCAGATCAGAAAATTATTAGAAAGTTACAGGGATATATTTTTCGGGAAGTTGGGGTGATGGTCGTTAATAGCACAATACTTCCCACCTATTCTCTTATACAAATCGTTTTTTTTTTTTTCTGCCCGAATAGCATATGGGTAAGACGAAAACTGCGTTAAAGCCGGTGAGGATATGATGGAAGAAGAATGGTAAACAGAGCGGTTGCAATAGGGGGAAAAAAAAAAAAAATAATCCACCGTACTCGCAGTATGGATTACGTGGGTGTTTAAGCGATAACCGTTATTCAGTGTGGTGAGGGTGATCGTACTATCTGCCACGGTTATCCGTATCCTATCCTTTATTTATTTTTATTTTTATTTTTTTTTTCGTTTTTGCAAATATAAAAGGTCTAGCCAAAGTTAGAAGCTTTTATGATCGGATATTGGAATAGCTGTATACATGTATGCTTGTTTCACGGCATTATGTTTTTTTTTTTTTTTTTTTTTTTTTTATAGTGGTGGCATGTGCATGGTAACGGGAAGCTCAGCCAGGGCCATGAATCGCTGTTAAAAACCATAGTTGACAGTAAACTCCGCTTAACTACCTGAAATCTGTTCCACATCTAACTGCTCATAAATTATTTATTTACTAATTATCAATATTCCTTCAAACATATTTCCAGAACTGTTGCCATCTTACATTACGGCTTAACTACTTAGTATTTGTATTTTTATCACAACTGTAATGGGCACTAACTCTATGGGGAACACTTTGAGATACTAAATCAACTTATTGGGAAAATAATACTGTTAAGTAATTTATTTCTTTTATAGTGAATGTTTCAAAATGTGAAGCATTAATTATCAAACCAATAATTAAACAGTTTATTGACCGGTAGAACTTTTATTTTACTTTTAATTTCTCTAGTTTTCATTTTAGTTTATAAACATTTTCCAGGGTTTCTAGAACTAAATAAATATTATATATTGTAACATAAATCCAAATAGCAATCGAAATGTCAAACTCTCACCGATTGTTCAAACTACACTTAAAAATCCATTTTCTTTTTTTTTTTTTAGAATATTTGAAATAAAGTTGATAATTTTTTTCTGTACAGTTAGCATTCTAAGTTAAAAAAAAAAATTCCTCGAGGAAATTCTAAAAATAAAATAGAAAAACAAACCATTCTATAAAGTTTCCTTTTCGATTAAATAATTTTTCCGCAAATTTCCAATATTAGCAATATACACAAATAAACATGAGTGGAGAGAGACCTTATTTTATACTTGTGGAAAACTTCCCCTACTTCTCCTTCCATTTTTGCCATAGGGTTGAGAAAAACCTTAATCTTTTTTCTCTCCGACGGTGGTGAATTGAACAACTTTGTGGTAAGAAGATGCGTCATGTCTTAGCGATGAGTTGATGGGATAGCAGTTGTGGGGGGGGGGCGAGATTGTGGAGTTGGACAGAGAAAAAATGTAGAAAAGAAAAGTAACTACTGACTGAATACTGTTATATTAATTGAGAAACAGATTACGGCAAGGACTTTACTAAACTGTTACAGAGAGTGGTGAAATTAGTAGAAATGACAGACTGAACGGGGCAGAATGTTGGCGATGGTGATATTTTGTTACTGCAAATTTCAAATTTCCTTATTTCTTCTTCCAAATTTCCTAGGAGTTGTTTTTTTTTTTTTTTTTTTTTTTTGAAGGGCGGCCAATGCAGCGCGACCCTTTTCGATCTACTATTGTGCTATGCTCCTTGGGTGTTGCAGTCTATTGCCCACAGCACTCAAACAGAGGCCCCTCTCTGAACGTCGGTTTTACAAAACCTCCATTACGTTGAGATCTCTGAGGAATGAATCCCAATACCCTGACAGGCTCTAGAGAGGATATATCCCCCTCCTCCACCTGGTAGCTACCCAGGTTCTTGAATCTTCTCTGAGTGGCAGCCTCGAAGTCTGTTCGGAGATGTAATGGAGTTTTCTCCAGCTCCCCACAGAATCTGCATGAGCTGTTACTTTTCAAACCCAGCTTCACCAGGTGTCCTTTAAGTCGGCAATTACCCGTGAGGAAACCCGTAAGAACGCTAGTTCTTGCTCAATCCGATGCAGGCCTCCGATCTCCGTTGGTTATAATTTCCCAAACAGATCTTAGCCTGCCGTAAACAGGGGAAGGAGTACCAGTGTTGAGATCTCCTCGTCTCCTCCTCCTTCCTAAGTTCCTCCAACAGAAACTGGTCGCTGACCCCACAAAAAGTTTCTTCCGGCACTAGGAGCAGGGTCGTAGTAGCGCCAATCTGGGCCAGGGCGTCGGCCATCTCATTCCCTTCAATGCCAACATGCCCCGGGCATAGGATGTTGAGTTAGGCAGACTTTCATCTTCCAGTACGTTGGTGAATTAAATCGCAAGTAAGGTAGATGAGTTACGCGTAAGTAACATTATACAGTGACGTCACAGTTGGAGGGTTGTCTTATTATTCGTTTGCAGGCAACACAAGTCGCCACCAATCTAGTCAAAATTTCTCAATCGAAAGTATGCCAACATGCCCCGGCATAGGAATTGAGTTAGGCAGGCAGACCTTGGATCTTCCGGTACGTGGGTAAATTAAATCGCTAGTAATAGAAGGGAGATGAGTTACGCGTAAGTAACATTATACAGTGACGTCACAGTTGGGGGATGGTCTTATTATTCGTTTGCAGGCAACACAAGTTGCCACCAATCAAGTCAAAATCTAGTAAAATTTTATTTTCTCATCGAAAGTATACCAGTTTTCTGACATTTATTTATTTATTTATTTTTGATAATGTTTCTCAAACATAGCTTCATAAATTTTCCTCAAATTTTCCTAATACATAGGGCGTGTATTTTTCATTGAAACATGTTTCCAAAAAAAAAAAATCTGGTGTGAAACACTCACACAACTTTCTCTTACTCCAGTACTCAAAATTTAATTGACAAATTTTATAGTTAGTGTACCAAAATTTAATGAAATTCGTCGAAAAGTGAAAACACTGTCCAGTAAAACTGTCCGGTTTACTAATTTCCTTGAAACACGGAATTTGGGTCATATATTAATTTCTAGTTATTTCAATTTGGATGACAGAATTGTATAATCAACTGTGATAGCATTTTAAAGAAAAACATAACCCCCCCTCCCCCAAAAGTCCCCTTAAATGAATTTATCAGGGAAAAGTTTCAAATAAAAGTTGTAGCTCTTTATATGTATAGTTAACAACGCTGGTTTAAAGAAAATCGTTGGAGCCATTTTCGAGAAAATACCAGAAAACTGAAAATTATATTTCAGTAAAAACGCACTTCCGGTTATCTATTTTTTTTCAAACTCGGAATTTCAACAACATATTTAATTCTAATTAACATTATTTAGATGACAGAATTGTCTAATATACTGAAACAGCAGTTAAGATGAAAACCTAACCCCACCCCTCCCCCAGAAGTGCCCTTAAATGAATTTTCCTGGAGAAATGTTTCAAATAAAAGTTGTAGCTCTTTGTATGTGTAGTTGATATAGCAAGTTTAAAGAAAATCCTCGGAGCCATTTTTGAGAAAATTGCAAAAACGTAAAAAAAAAAAACAACTAGTAAAGTGGTACTTCCGGTTGAGGAATATTGACACATAACGCACCGTCAGATCCCATGGTGATACCTAAACGTAATATCAAGTTTGAACTTTCTACGATTTTTCGTTTTTGAGCTATGCTGTTACATACATACACACAACAGACACACACACACACACACACATACAGACCATTCGCTAAAAACCACTTTTTTGGGATCAGGGGACCTCAAAACGGATATTTCCGGTGAAAACTCCATGTCGAAAATTTGATACGATTACAATACTTCCTCTTACTAGGGAGTAAGAGAAAGTAAAAAAAAAGAAAAAGAAATCCATAATTTTTTAGAAGGATTCTGAAAATGTTGTGATGTTTATTTTTTTCATACAATCTCATTTGAATATATTCTTTATAAAGAAATTGAAGTGATTATTAAGATGCCAAAAGATTTGAAAAGGCAATATATAATTTCTGTAATCATTGAATAGTTGTCTTGATATTCAAGGCTGTTGTAGTCACTGGCACGTATCCAAACCAATCCATATCTATTTTCCACTTTTTTACCATTAATTTCTACTACCCATTCTTCTTTTATATATTTGCAATGAATGCTTGGGAAGCGAGTAACATTATGAGATTATATGTTTCTGTAATAAATGTTTCCTTTGTTTGATTCAAAGTTAGCAATTGCCAAAAAAAAAAAAAAAAAAAATTATAATCCTTGAAATGAATTGAAAAATTAGTATGATTTTTATGTATCGTTTTGATGTTATTAATGTCCAAAATCTATCTCTCTTACTCCTGTTAATATAATTATGTATAAAATGTCAAATTTTTTTTTAAAATTCAGATTTCACTCATTTTTCCTAACGTAAATATAGAGGTGGTTGGGGGGGGGGGAGAAATTACCAACCCATGCAGGTAGAAGAAGCAGGTAATATTATTGTCCAGAAGAGCGCCCCAAAAATACGGGGCTCATTTGAAAATTAACGCCATAAACTACGCACAGCTGCGTAAAATCTTTTTACTTTTTTACTTTCTCTTACTCCTAATAAGAGGAAGTATTATTTTGTAATCGTGTCAAATTTTTGATATCGAGTTTTTACCGGAAATATTCGTTTTGAGGGGTACCCTGAGTCCAAAAAAAGTGTTTTTTTTTTTTTTCAAATGATCTGTATGTGTGTTGTGTATGTGAACTGCATAGCTCAAATACGAAAAACCGTAGAAAGTTGTTGTTGTTGTTGTTGTTGTTTAAAAAACCCCATGACATTTGACAAATAAAGTTTATAAAGAAAATAGAATATTGGAGAGATTAAATTTTATGAGTTCAGTATATGTTTTATTCTTTTATGGCGGTAGGTCTGTGAAGAATCGTAACCAGCAATGGATTGGCAGAGAGGGTTAGGGTGTGTTCCTGACTCTGGTGAGTAGTTTTTTTCAGTCTTGCGGGGTGCTGGCCCCGCGCCCCTCGCTTAATTAATTGTTGAGCTTTTTTATAAAACTGATACGGTGAAAGTTCTGTTTTTGTGAGATATAACATTTAGAGTGATAAAGTGAACTTTCTGCTTGACGAGTCACAAAAGCCAGTGTACAGCTTTGTGGCTGTTTGGTCAGCGAGTGGTCTCCTGCGTCCACGTTCGCCGGGGCTGGACACCAGACAGAGTTTGGAAGTGAAGTTGCACCATTTCTGTCTGGGCTAAAGGGAGATATTCACTTGTAGAGGGGACGGAGGGCACCAAACCGCTCTTTTCAGAGCGAGGGCGTAAGCTTCGGCTTGAGCCCACTGTACATATTGTAAATAGTTTTTTAATTGTAAATAGTAAAGTATTAAGCACTAAAATAAATGACGAGCACACCGAAAAGAGCTAGATCGTCTAGTCCTTTCTCGGACATAGAAATGACGCCACCTTGCCTAAAAGGCATAACAGGTGGTATCCGTAAAAAGTTATTTAAAGACGAGCAACCGCAGGTTGCGAAAACTGTTAGAAAGGTCAAAGAGACCATAATTGACGAAGTAGGTCCTACTGAAGCGAAAGACCTACCCGAGAATTTTAAAGCTGATTGCAATGAGAGTAGGATCGCAAATGGGTATGTGACCGGTGATCCCCTCTTGAGAGCGAGCGAGATAGAGCTCGAAATAATGTCCTACTGCCAGGACCCTTCGGTCAAAATAAGCAAGAGTAACACCTTGTTTATAACAAGAAAAGTCAAGGAAGTGACGGCCCTCGTAAATGAAATGGCCACTCGTGTCGCTCGGCTTGAGGGTAAACTCGCTGCGGCAGACAATGAGACAATGAAAAAGCAGCAAGCCTTGGAGATGGCAGTGCTCTGCATTTTGGAGAACACTGACCAGATCAAGGCTGATACGACGAAATTGTCCATGTCGCCGCTTGAGGCCCGTAGGCCGACAAGAGAACGCAAAGGCGCGGTCGAGACGAAGAAAAAAGTCACCGCTAGACCGTCATCCGCAACGGCTTTTTCCTATGCGGAAGCGGTGGCTAAAGGAAGCCAGCCTGAGGGAAAGCAGGCTAAGACTAAGTCGAAGACTATGTCTAAGACAACGTCTACAAAAAGGCAGGAAAAGAAAAAGCAGCCTAAAAAGGCAGTAAAGCAGCCACTGCCTAAGAAAAAGCATGTGGTCCTGATCAGGCCACAAGACGAGCAGGCAGTGCAGACCAGTGATGAGACAAAAGAAATCTTGAAGGGCAGTCTTAACCCTTCTGAGGAAGGCTGGCAGGTCGTATCCCTCCGACGAGCCAGGAATAAGACACTCCTAGTTGAAACAGGAGGCCCAGAGCAAGCGCAGGCCTTGCTAAATAATGAAAAATTGCGGAACGCTGGTCTACACGCTGAGCTGCCTAAGAAGCGGCTTCCAAAAATGATTATTTTCGACGTGCCTAGCGATCTCGACGACGCGAAAATAATGAAAGCCATATACGACCAGAATTTGGGATCAGTTTTGCCAAAACCTGAGTTCCAAGACTCCTTTCGGGTGTTGGCCAAGTCGGGTAAGAGCAGAAATGGTTTGCAGAATTGGGTAGTAGAAGTCACGTCTAAAATGCGTGAACTTCTAAAGACAGGAACCCTGAGTCGTGACAGGGTATACATAGAGTGGAGTCGTTGTAAGGTTATGGACCATAATCAGGCGTCACGCTGTTATAAGTGTCAAATATATGGGCACGTGGCAAAGTACTGCAAGGAGAGCGATCTCACTTGCGGACACTGTGCCACAAAAGGACATAGCTATGACAAGTGCCCAAATAAAGCCGAGTCCCCGGCATGTGCCGCCTGTAAGGCATTCCATAAGCCGCACAACCACTCCGTAAAGAGCAAAAAATGCCCAGCTTACCAGAATGCCTTAGACCGACAACTGGCCAGCACAGATTATGGCAGAAGTCCATAATAACACGGCAACAGGCCTGAGAGTGTTGCAGCTAAATGCGCAACGCTCAAAAACAGTAATGGCAGAAGCACGAGAGCTCATCTATTCAAAGGGCATAGATGTTGCACTTATCCAGGAGCCCTATACGTTCAAAGCGAGCGTCAAGGGTCTGGGATTGCAGCATCGTATCATTCACGCTTCATGTGACGGATGGATTTGGACTGCAGTGGCGGTGTGCAATCCAGACATCACTCTATTGCGTCTTCCTCAGTACAGCACCAGTCATTGTACCTGCGTGCTGTTAACTGCGGCAAATGGCGTTGAGTTGATGCTGGTGAGTTTGTATTGCCAACCATCGGGCGATGCAACAACAGCTACTGCTCATCTAGGTCGGCTCATAAGAGAAAACAGAGGAAAAAAGATTATTGTGGCTGCTGACATAAATGCATGGTCACCCATGTGGCACGATGACGCACTGGACGATAGAGGCAGACACTTTGAGGAGTGTTTTGTCGCTAATGATCTATGTGTGGTCAACGAGCCCGGACATAAGAAAACTTTTGCTGGTAATGGAAACTGCGCGGAGCATAACCTTGATGTAACCTTGTGTACAGCTTCGGCTGTTGACAGGGTGCATGGTTGGAGGGTGGTTGACTGGGTAACTGGTGATCACAGGGCGATACTTTTTGAAGTTGCCTGGGACGCCAGGCCGTGCGCCACCTTCGAGGGTCTAGAAAGATTCTCAGTCAAATGTGTTGACTGGGAAAGATACAAGACACTCCTCCAGCGCAGAATAGATACGCTAAATGTCCAAGGGGATACCATTGATGGTGTCGATATAGCGGTCACGGAGCTGACGGAGGCAGTAGCTGACACGAGTGGGGAAGTGCTAAAGAAAATACCCACAAGTCGCACACGCCGTGTTCCTTGGTGGACACGGGAGCTGACTGTGGCCAAGAAAGACGTCGCAAAGAGGCGTAGAAGGTACCAACGGGAAAGGAATGAGGGATCCCGTCAAAGATATATAGATGAGTATCGAGATGCTCGGAAAAGATATAAAAAGATGGTGTATCAGGCCAAGACTTCTAGCTGGCGGGAGTTAGTGGAGTCAGAAGGCAATAATGATCCGTGGGGCATCATATACAAGGTGCAAACTCGAAAAATAAGGACCGACCTGGTACTCGCTAGTATAAATATAGACGGAGTGCCGGGTGCTGGTTCCTGGCAGCAATCAATAGAGCATTTGTTGAAAGTGCTTCTTCCTGAGGATTGTCCTTCGGACGACACGCAATTGCAAAAAGGTCGTCGCGAAGCAGCATACGAGTCACCAGCTCTCACGGACTCCATCACAGAATTTGATATATTCGATATTAAGTATGTTATTGGAGAGATTAAAAATAAAAAGGCTCCCGGCATAGGTATGATAAATGGAGAAATTGTCCGGAAGAATGAGGACGTATTAAGCCAATACCTGCTTGACCTTTTCAATGGATGCCTGAGATTGGGATACTTTCCCACTCAATGGAAAACAGGGCTTGTTAAAGTTTTATATAAAGGATCAAACAAGCCCGTGAATGATGCAAAGTCGTATCGATTGATACAACTCCTGCCCGTTTTCGGGAAACTGCTGGAGAAACTGATTATAATGAGATTAAAAAGCTTTATCAGTTTCAGTCCCAACCAGTATGGTTTTGTATCGGGAAGATCGACGACAGATGCCATCATGAAAATCCTTGAATTGGTGCGTGGCAGTGGGCACAAGTACGTTCTCACAGTATTCCTGGACATAGCTGGGGCCTTCGATAATGTCTGGTGGCCGACTGTTTTGGAGTCACTAAGAAGACGAGATTGTCCACCATGTCTTCTAAAACTAATACAAAGCTACCTTACCCAGAGGGTAGCGATGTTAGTGACTCAAGCCGGCGAGGTCTCACGACCAATAACTAAAGGTTGTCCGCAGGGCTCGGTGGTGGGTCCGTTCCTGTGGAACCTAGTGATGGAAGAGCTGTTGAAACAGACCGATAAATTGGATTACTGTGACTCGGTTGCATACGCTGATGACCTAGCAATAGTTGTCCATGGAGATTCTCGGAGGGAGATAGAGGAGCGTGCTTGCACAGCTGTGTCTCTAATAAAAAGATGGTGTCAAGGGGAAAAGCTGCAGATTTCGTTTGAGAAGTCGAAAGTGATGCTCATGAAAGGCAAGCTTCATCCCAGTCGTCCACCTTGGATCCGGGTGGACGAACAAAGAATAGTCCACGTAACCCAGTTCGAGTATCTGGGCGTGCTCCTGGATTGGAAGCTTTCTTTTAAGCCCCATATTCAGCGAGTCGCCTCTAGATGCCTAAACTTATACCAGGGGATCAAAAGAGTAGCCCGTGGAGAGTGGGGGCTGAAGACTGGTGTGGCTCTGACCATCTACAGGGGCGTGATCGAGAATGTCGCAACGTACGCATCTGCCTGTTGGGCTGAAAAGCTGGACATGCAGTCGTACCGCGGCATTCTATTAAGAATGCAAAGAGCTATATTATGCTCAGTGACTAGGGCCTATGCGACGACGTCCACGGCCTCCTTACCGGTGGTCGCTGGAGTGTTGCCGCTTGATCTCCAAGCAGAGATGAGGGCCCTAAGATATAGATACCAAAAGAAGGGCATGATCGTCCTTGATGGTCGGGAGTTGTCTAGTCAGATGCCTCCCGCTCTCGTAAAGAAAACGATCCGAGAGTATGAGATAGGGAAGTGGCAAAGACGCTGGGATGAGGCAGAGACAGGAAGAACTACTTATGAGTCCTTTCCAAATCTGCATCACAGACTATCGATGCGATGGCTGCGGCTTTCCCAGACCGTAACACAATATTTCACGGGGCACGGGGAGTTCAATTCCAGGCTCTTCGACTTGGGATTGAAAGATTCCCCAAATTGTGAATGCGGTCAGCAGGACACGGTGCATCACGTTCTCTTCCGGTGTCCTCTCCTCGACGAAGCTAGAATCCATATGGAATTCAAGCTGATAAGTAGGGGGGAGAACTGGCCGGGAGAATGTAAAGAGCTGGTAACGAATGCAAGGAATTTCGAAGACTTTGTCGAGTTCGCTCAAGAAGTCGCAGTGATAAGAAGGACTAGACGCATAAGTAGAGGTCCGCCTCCCCGTGGCAGGGACGGGAACTTATCTACCTAAGTAGATGAGGCTAAGTGACCATAGGCACCGGTTTTGGCGCTACGCGCTAGGTACGGTGGCTAAGAGTGTGTGTAATAATATAATATATAATAGTCTTGCTTTAATAAAGTCGCTTATAGTAGAGGTGTCCGTGATGTCATGAAGATGGGAAATACGGGTATAGCGAGGTAAGTTTGTGGCAAAACGAAGGAATTTGTTTTGGGTAATTTGGAGTTTGGAGAGGTTAGATTTGCAGGTGGAACTCCAGGCTGCACTGGCATATGTTAGCATTGGACGGATGACGACTTTATAGAGGATCAGTTTATTTCTGGTAGACATGTTTGAATTTCGGGACAGAAGTGGAAAAAGGAGTCTAATTGCTTTTTTACCTGTATTTACTCTGTCAGTTATGTGTGCTGTAAAGTTAAGTTTGGAGTCGAGTAATATGCCTAAGTATCTGATACTTTTGGACCAAGGTACTGTAATTCCGTTAGCTGTGACGTAACGTGTCGTAGAAAGTTGAAACTTGATATTCCGTTTAGGTATCACCATGGCATCAGACAGTGCATTATCTGTCAAAATTACTCAACCGGAAGTACCATTTTACTTTCTTTTTTCTTTTTTTTTTGGAATTCTCTCAAAAATGGCTCCGACGATTTTCTTGAAACTTCGTATATCAACTAACTAGACATACAATGTGCTACAACATTTATTTGAAAATTTTCTCTGGAGTGGGGTTAAGTTTTCATCTAAACTGTTATTTCAGTTTATTAAACAATTCTATCATCTAAATAATGTTAATTAAAATTGAATATGTTCTTCAGTTTTAGAGATGTATTTCTTTGGTCGTAAGATACACTTGGCAGGAAAAACCATGTATATGCATCTCTAATGGTGAGAGCCAGTTCGAGCAATATCTGTAATTAATGAGGAGTAAAATTTATAATAAAATAGTACTTTTCTTCTTATTCAATCAAAAAAACCGTTATAATATCATTTTGAAATTTCTTATAAGAATCATGTTTTCATTCATAACTTGTAAAATATCACTCACAGAAAAAAACCGTTCAAGTAAATTTTTCTTACAAAAAATAGAGGAATCTATTTCTTAAATAAAAACCACATCTCCTAATTTGGAAAAATGAAGTTGGTACCTGTATCTCGCTTCTGGAAGCACCAAAACAAATTTGCAAATTAAATTTGGATTTCCAACAAAAAACTACGGGGATACATATTTTTTAGTTTTTTTTCTAGCTATCTTAGTTTCCGAGAAAAAGTCGTTATCCATATACCTTGGGACACCCTGTATATCTATAAAAGCAATCTGATTTCTAAAATTTAGCCAAACTACCAAATTTAGAATAAACAAATTGTTAAACTATATTTGAACATTTAATATAATTAATTTAATTAATATGATTAATAATTTTTTAATGACAAAAGTGTTATCTTGTTAAACTATAACTTTGTAAACTAACTAGCTGTACAAGACAGAAGACATTTGACGGATGATTTAACTGTCCAGTTAGTACTAACATTAATATGAGATATGTATTTGACTTATGGGGGCCTGATAGCGCAGTCTGGCTTTACTATACAACGAGGACAAATCTCTGCACTGCATGTCAACTGCAACATTGTACTGATATTATAATATAATATTATACATATATTATAATATTATTATATGTAATACACAGATACAATAATGTGAGAAGTAGGTGATGCAATAAAGGTGGTTGCTTTGGAAGTACTATTTGGCGAATGTATTATTATATGAATGTGGTACATGTCAAAATCAGTTCACAGTTAGTAAAGTAGTATTTAGAATAAATTAAACAAGTATATTTTATTGCAACTTGACCAACAGGTGTTACATGACATATAGTCCTATATACAAATAAAAAAATAAAAAAAGTAATAAATCCTTACTTTAAGCGGCCCCTACATGGTCAATAATATTGTCAATATTGGTATTGACAATATAATCATCAATACTCATGCTAACTGGTCTCAATACTTAATTACCTTACACGATCAATATTATTGCCAATATTTTTGTCAATAACTTTGCTTAGTACTTACTACTTTTGCCATAAGGAAAGTGAATCTACATGGTTTTACTCGGTTTTTTCCCTTCCAAAAAAATGAATAATCGTACAAAAACTTGCGTAGCTATTATTTTGGCGTTTGGCCACTACTCGTCAAGTGAAACGCAAACACTGGATGAAAGAATGGTTGAAGAAGAGAGATGAATATTCTCATTTAGTATTTTTGAAGGAAATCAGCATCTGCGATGTTGAAGATTTCAAGAACTACTTTCGAATGGATGAACCTACCTTTAACAAACTGTTACAGATGGTTGAACCATTTTTGAAAAGACAGGATATAAATATGAGAGAAATTATAAGTGTGAGTGTAAGGGTGTTGTGAGGAGATGTTGGTTGTTGATGATGATAGATAAACACCTTAAGATAGGATCAGAGACATTTTCCGTGGTAGCCTGCGTTAGCCTAAGTTAGCTCTGTGCGAGTCTGTGTTGTCACACTGTCTAAAAAAAGCATCCTGAAGATGGGCGAACGCCCGAAACCGGTCGATGACCACAAAATGAAGCAGGCTACCACGGAAAATGTCTCTGATGCTTTCCAGCTCTGCGGAACCAACCACCACAACACCTTAAGATTGGTTTAAGATATATGTATAAGATATATATGTATAAATATAACTGACTGCCAGGGACTTTAGAATTTATTACTGAACTGAACTGACAGACTGACGTGGCTAAAATGATATGTACGGAGTGTGAATCAACAGAATGATGTCTGATGTGTAAGACTGAATTGAACAGAATTCCTCTTGACTGTCTCTCTCTCTCTTATATATATATATATCCACTGGCCGAACCTCTCCTCTCTGTGCGAGAGGGGCTGTTTCTCTCCGCTAGAGTGGATGAGTGGTGGGGGTTCACTACCCCTACAGTTAGGGAAAGATTAGCCTTAACCCTGAGATACTTGGCCACCGGAAGAAATTTTGAAGACTTGAAGTTTTTAGTCATACCAACCAATAATAATAATAATAATAATAATGTTGTTTCATTAACAAAAAGTATACAGAAAAAAGAAACGAGATAAATCTTTACAATAAAAAACTATGACATGGTTTACAACCGTCTGTCAGAGTCTCATTTGAATGAAAAAATAAAATAAATTAAAAATTAAAAATAAATTCTGCGAACGAAAAAGAAATAAAATAATTAGCACTAATCAAATAAAACTATACAAATGCATTTCATAATAAATGAATATAAAGTAAAAATAGAATCTTACTCGTAATAATAATAAAAATAAAAAAAAATGTAGAAGATAACAAACTAAACAGTCCTTATATTTAAATACAAATAGACAAATAGAAAAATAAAAAATCTGAACTCTACAGTTAATAATTAAATTCACTAACTAAAACTGTTCTATATTGTATCGCGTCTTTAACATAATCTACCAGAGCACACCAATCATGGCCATTTAATAAATCTAACACCTCTTCTCTGGTTAGCACGGCTTTATTAAAATGACGCACTCTAAACGTTTTCAAAATGGGGCAAACAGCCAAAAAGTGAAATGTACTTTCTACATCTTGAAGATTGCATAAAGAACACAAATAATTAATTCCTGTGACCCAGGGTTTATAATTGAGGTTTAAGCCTTCCGTTCGCACCTTAAATATAATGCGTTTAGCATAATTATCCAAGTCCAACCCCATGTAGTTTACCTCGTAATTAAGATCTTTATGCAGTTCGTGATAGTCAGCGCTCCTAGCAAGAAACTCAAATTCTAACCTCACTGTTGATTTTATCTTGTTTAAAATATTGACCATTTACCGATTCCATCCATCACTGAATGTACAATTCAACTCTTCACCATATAGCTCGGACAATCGCAACCACTCGCGGAACCAGTAACATTTCTTATGCACCACCTCTTTTGCCACAATATAAGTTAATCTCTCACTAGAATGTTCATTAAAAATCCGCAAAATATAAGAAAAATGGGATTTTAGTGTGAATGTAAACCAAGGTACTTTTACCCGTTTCTAAATATATTGCATAAGTCATACCAACCAATGTCCCCAACAACTATCAGCAAAGCTGTAATAGAAACCTGTGAATCCTTTATATATGTCCTATTATTATTATTAATCGTAGAAGGGGAGGGCAAACCCTACGCTATCCAAAGCCTCCCAGGGCCCATATAGCTACCCCTAAAGAATAACAACCACTGGGACTAGAATGAAAATCCAGGCCCAGGTTTTAACCATCTAAGTTTCACCACAGACCGAACAAATCGGACCAAAACCTTAAAAGGACACAGCTTAAGATCCTCTACCGATATCCTATTCCGGCCGAAGGTCCTAAACCTAATCTCCTCACAACCCAAACAATTCGTCATCAGATGCATGGGTGTTTCCTCCTCAGTCTCACAAACTCTACAAAAGGGGTCAGGCACGAGTCCCATTATATAGAGATGTCTCCTTAAACCACAATGCCCAGTGAGGAATCCAACCAGATGTCTGAGGGAGGTCCGTGAAAGACATCGGACCCCGCTATATATGTCCTACAAGACTTTGAAAAAAATTACAATCATCTTTAAAAAAATGTATGATTGAAGTTTTATTTTAATACACAAATCTTTCCAAAGTACCTTTGTAAGGTATTGTATCACTGTTGTTGAGGTTAGTTTCAACATTGTTCAAAACTACTGAACTGAATATTGATGGAAATATTGGCGCCGCCCCTACACGGTCAATATTATTGTCAATATCCCCTCTAATTCTCAGTATTGATACACGAAAATCAGAAAAATCCGGATTTCATCAATACTCTTGTCAATACCGACTGTCAATTCAATTTTGTCACCTTACACGGTCAATATTATTGTCAATACGCTAAGGTATTGTCAATATTATTGACCGTGTAGAGGCCGCTTTAAAAATAAACCAGCCATCGACCTGTGAGTGCAATATACTTACCTCAGTACAGTGATACTGATATACATCATACAGAATAGTGATATACTCATACATCTATGCATGTTTTTGCCATCTATATTATGTTAAATTATATTGCAAATTTGATGGAATTCCAGATTACGAAGAAAATTGTTTATTCGAATAGAATAAAAGTTATGAGTTTGTGTTTTTTTTTTTTGGAAGTTTCCCAGAAACTGCTACAACTATTTCCCCTAGAAACTTTAAATAATAAATGATCACATATCCAATCTCCCACTTGCAAAATTTTTTGTTGAAATATTGATTTTATTGTATTGGTTCAGTGTTATTGGTGCACTCTGCTGGACTACAATGTAATCACTTCTCTATTTACCTTGGTTGTAATAACAGAAGTAAAGAAGTGTTTTCACACGAGATTTTTTGTTCTTATTTTTTTTATTATAACGTACCGTTCCACCTCCTACATAATATTTAGTTCAATTAAAGTTTCAGAAAGTATTCTGTAATTAAAGAAAATTTGTTAGGGTTATAATTAGAGAAATTCTTTATTAAATATATACTATTTATTTATATACGAAAATTAAGTAAGTACATGTTTCACAACTGACTTGGTTTATTGAAGATTTTTCAATTTTATCGGCCTGGATCTGGAGAGAGTTAAATATGAATATTAAAAAAATAATTAATGAACATAAACATTATTAATGATTTATTGCATATATTTATGCAAAAAAAAGAAATAAAAAAGAACCGTTGCAAGATAAAATGAATATGTAAATATAAATGCAGTTTCTTCTTCGAAGAAACGACTGCAGCCTATATGGTGTTGTATCTAGGAAATATGGAGCCTATGTACACTAAAGTTCAAAAGAGGGGAACGTAGAGGTAACTAACTGGTCACGCTATTGCTATACAAGTTTACCAGAATATCCTAACCAGATGACTGGCGTTACTTCTTGCCGGCTAGCTGCCATTATTTGCAATAACGTCCACAAACACGCGATATCAGTAAACCGGATATAAGTGCAATAGTTTGCATGTGTAAACCGCTTATATAAAGTTTTGCTTGATTTTATATTATACATATATATATAAAATCATCTTAATGTATTTATATTAAAAAATAAATATATAAAGAAATGAATTTTGCATCTATCAATAATTTTACTCACTAGATTAGTTTTTTTGCTCTGAATTTCTGCAATTTTTCTTTACAGAAATTTTACTTCCTACAGTAAATTTCCTACAATGCGGTATATAGGTTACCGGCAAAGTATGAAATTCATCCCGGACGAGCCCCCATTTATTTTACTATATCCCGATTTCAAAACGTATTTTAATAGCAATCACTTAAAAGTTGAATTATTTAACTTAAAGTACCAGAAATATTGAAACACCATTTGGAATACCATGATTTATTATACTGAAACACTACAATAGAATTTTTCCAAGTTAACAAATGAATAATAGGGAATATTTAAAAGAATATTTTTCAAATACACAAAATTTATCATAAGAATAGTTTAAACCACGTATGGTATTAATCTGATATCTGAGTATAAACCACGCATGGTATTGTATAAAATGCCTAGACATTCTTGAGAATGCCTGAATTTAATACTTTGCCGGTAACTTAATATATATATGAACGAAAAATCAAATTTAATCGTTTTCTCAATTTTTTGTTGATATAAGAAATCATACATTTTACTTTCTCTTTTTCCTGCTTAGGTAACCCTCCAAAACGTGTATCTCCGATGGGAGGCTCAATTTGGAAAATCTCAGTTCTCTCTAAATCTTTAATTCCTATTCTCTGATAATAGTGATTAGAGATTTAATTTTTAATAAGTCTTAAAATCAATTTGCAAGATCTAAAATAGTGAGTGCAACCTAGTTTTCAGTTAATTTCTTATTAAAACAATAAAATATTGTAACCATACACAAATATGGATACAAAAATGTCTCAAATACTTCCACGTTTCAAAAGGATAAATTTCCACTACAAAGCTGTGGGGGTCTATATGATTCCTTGCAATTGTGAAGAAAAATACATAGGACAAACTAGAAGGTTAGTCACAACCAAACTTAAAGAACATATACAATCTAGCGTGAAAGATTCCAAACACGACTTTCTCTTACTCCAATTAATGCAATTATAAAATTGCCAAATTTTCTTTAAATTTGAAATTTTTAATCAGTTACCCTAACAGAAATATAGAGATGTGGTGGGGGCAACAGATATCTATCCTTGACAGGTAATATTTGAATTGATTAAATTGGTAGTATAGAATTCAGCCGCCAATAATAATATTCAACAAACTTTATTAACATTTGAAATTTAACTTTACAGAATCCACAGAATCTCTAAAAAAAAAAAAATAGATTGTACCCGCAAAATGTTTCAGATAAAAGTGATACGTTTTATTTGTACAGTTTACATTTAATGTTGAATATGTGGATGGGTCCGCAGTGCTGGATAACATATGGTGTTCTCTCCGTTGTAGCATGTTTATTGATTTTCTTCCTGACCGGTTTCGGATTTTCATCCATTGTCATAGCAAATTCACCAAATTCGTGTAGAGAGTTCATTGCAACGTAATGTTTCTATTACACTCATATTTGTTGGTTTGTTGGTTGTTTATGTTATGCTCAAAGACCGAAAATTATCATTGAGCAGAGTAAAAACAGCTCACAACGCGTTGTGGTCACTGTAAAACATCTACATCGCGAAATTCATGTTGTGGCTCTTATGAAAACGCTCACGACGCGTTGTGGCAATCACAGAAAGACTACATAGCGAAATTCGTGTCGTGGCTATCATGCTATACGACCACAACGCATTGTGGAAATGAAGAAAAGCCATGACGCATATGGAAACATATTAGATTACGATGCGCAGTGATTTGCGATATGGGTCCTACTAGTCTCGAAAGGTTTTGGTAGATATGCTTACGAAATATTTTTTGTCCTGTAATATGTACCAGACAGACAATGTCCTTAATGCTCTTGCTGCTGCTAAAAATTGAAAACCGCTGCATGACTTATTTTCACTATTAAATAAATTATAAAGGCATCGTGTCATTGAAATAAAAGGATATTTGTTATTTATTGCGATTACTTTATATTTTAAAAAAATCAACTTAAGTAATAAATTATTGAACACAATATTAATCATTGGTAAACTACTTATAATTTACTTAAAATAATTAGGAACTTTAAGTTTTTTTATGACAGTTTAAAATTCTTTCAAGTAATAAAAATATTTATTAATAAATGTTTATTAGTCATTAGTAAACAACAACAATGTACTTAAATTAATTACCTGTATCACAAATCATTTTTGTTGTGAAAAATAAGTGTTTGACTGCTACTTATTTTTATAGGAACTATTACTATGGCATTTTGAGTTGCATTTCATATTCTTTGAACGACACTTGCACTTTTTATCAATACAGTATCTTTTGCAGTGGCACATTATAAAGCCTTGCTGACTTCCAGATGATAATATAGATGCTGAGCAAAGTGTTAATGAAGTTGAAGGTACATCACAAATGTTAATAAAGTTAGTCTCAGAAAGTGTAAACTCATTACGTGCATAATTGTTCATGGTTAGCGCTAATATACGTTCACCCTCAGAAACAGACAAGAAATGAATAAACAACTCTACTGATGTTTCAATGCATCGTTGTCCTTAAGCGGACAAGTTACCATCTGTCCGTCGTGATATGGTTACACCAACTAGTGCTCAGAATGCGTCATGACTTTTCTTCATTGCCACAATGCGTTATGGTCGTATAGCATGATAGCCACGACACGAATTTCGCTATGTGGTCTTTCTGTGATTGCTTCAACGCGTCGTGAGCGTTTTCGTAAGAGCCATTACACGAATTTCGCGATATGGATGTTTTACAGTGACCACAACGCGTAGTGAGCTGTTTTTTCGTTCAATGAGCATTTTCGGTCATGAGTAATATGACTTTGAGCTTAACATATATAATTATGTGGGGAGGTGTGACGATGGATGAAAATCCGAAACGGTTAGTAAGAAAATGAATACGTATACTACGATGTAGTTTACGTTTCATGTTTGAAAAAAAATCGTTATATTTGTTTTCGAGAAAAAATACAGAACTCCAGAAACCTTTCTGTAAAACTGCACTTTCGATTAAGAATTCGAGAAATGTTTTTAAAATACCACAACTTCCTTACCACTATCACCCCTCCAATACAGTTTTCCTGGAAAAATATCTTAAATAAAACTGATTGGCTGACGGCAGTCTAAGATGCTCATTGGGGGGTCTGGCCAGGGCTTTTAGTTACGGGGTACTTTATCTTTCATAGACTTGGTATTCGGAATTGCGGTTTTACTTAAATGTAATTGATAGAGTAGATATTCTAAAGAATCTTGCCGGATCCACTTTGACGCAGATGGGAAAGGAAATGATAAAATCATTCGAAGGTTGGCTGATCAGTAAGGATAATCAATTCTTCATATGCATTATCGTCATTGTAGATCTTTGAAATTCGGCGAAGACTAATTACTTATTAAGTGCCATATAAGTAAAATCAGGATAGCCGCGCAACTTAGGTTATATAATAAAAAAATTTCCTCCCCTCTACCATAATGGCAGGCGGTATAGGTTTTGTCCCGATAAAGAATGTACAGTTTGTGCATTAAATGAAAAAGGCAGCGTTTGTCATTTTCCTTTTTCATTGTTTGCAGTACCAGTGATTTTCGTACCAAATATTTAGCGAAATATATAGATGTTGCAGGAAATTGCTCCGATTTGCCCCGCTATGGAAAACTTGTTTTACAATATGGATTATGAAACGTTGCACAATATATTTTTATTTATAAGTAGCTCTCTGGATAGAAGGTCCTTAATTTTATAATCAAGTTTTTAGTTTTGTTAATCAATTTTATAGTCTTAGTTTTTAGTTTTATTTTCCCTTTATTTTTTTGTTCAAGACATTGTGAGCATAATTTTCTAATAAACATACTTTCTGTATGTTTTTAAAAATATTTTTTATATTCTAAATTTATGTAAATTAATATAGGTAAATTTTCAGTTTGTTTTTATTTATATAGTTTATGTTTGAATTTATGTACCAACCAACTCTTTGTGTGGGACACTTATCCAAAAACAAATAAATAAATATGGTTGGTTTTACTGGGCATTATAGCTTAAGGAGACTTATCTATACTATGTTGCTCATGCCGGGTCCCTTCTGTAGAATATGTGAGACGGAGGAGGAAACACCCATACATCTCGTGACGGATTGCTTGGGCTGTGAGGAGATTAGGTTCAGGACCTTTGGCCGGAACAGGATGCTTGTGGAATAGCATAGGCTATGTCCTTTTAACACTTAGGGCGGGGTGAAACCTGGGCCCGGACTTTTGTTCCAGACCTGATAGTTGTTATACTTTTGGGGCAGCAATAGAGGGGCCTTTTTGGCTTTGGATAGCGCAGGATTTAGCCTTCCTCTCTCTTGAATAATAATAATAGTGTTAGGTATTTGTAGGGAAGGGAATTCATCTAGATTGTAGATTTTTGTAGGGGATTATTACACTGCGACCTGAAAGAACTATTGTTGCTCCCCGGAGCCTTCACCAATATATAGCCCGCCTCCAAGCAGCGTTCTCTAGCTAGAGACAACACTGCCCATCACTGGACAGTGAACTGTAGAGGCTCCTAGGTAGAAAAAATCTAAGGGTAGCATTGCTAGTCCAGTGCGCTACCACTGAGCTAATCCCTTCCTTCTCACATGGCTTTCGCCAATTAACTAGGAACGGAGAGGAGACCCTACTTTGTGTACTGTGTTTATCCTTGTCTGTAAAGTGTAGAGTGTATGTAGTTTAAAGGTATTGTGTACAGTTCTGATGAAGTGCATGGAGTACTGAGCTGTGGTAACCCGTGGGGTCACTCTCCCCAAGTAAGTGCATGCAACAGGTACCCCTTGCGGGCTAGGGAAAGGAATAGCTAAGTGGTTAGCGCGTTGGACTCCCACGCGGAGGACCCGAGTTCGAGTCCAGTGCTACCCTTAGATTTTTTTTTCTTCCTAGGAGCCTCTACAGCACACTGTCCGGTGAAGGGACAATGTTGTCGGTAATGAGAGTGTTGTCTGGAAGCCGGCAGTGCACTGAGAAAGCTTCGCGCGGCAATGACCGTAGATGTTGACGCGTCTTGAATTAAAAAAAAAAAAAAAAAAACAGGTATGTATTGTGTAAGAAATAAAGTTAAAAGAAAATCGTTAGGGCTAAAATTTTGAGAAAACCATGAAAACTGGATAAACAAAAAATTCATTCAAAAAAGTTCATTTCCGGTTGGCGGATTTTGTTCAAAATTTTTTGTGGTCAATTTGAAGGTCTTTTTCAAAAATATATATTTTCGTGAACACTCAATTTCAGCAATTTTAAGTAATCACGATACTTTGTAATAGAGAAAGTAAAAAGCTTTGTTTTTTTTTAATTATTATTCACAGTAAAAAAAAAAAAAAAAACTTTGAAATGTAATAATATAAATTTTAATTGGTTTGTACTAATACGAGATTAATTGTCTAGGTTGGGAGGTAGTTTTCCCTTTTCTGGTTATTTAATCGTAATAAAAGTTTACCTTCCTTTTTTTTTTTGCTTCCTACCCTTCACTTTGTTGAATATGAGGTCTGAAACGAGACATATGTGCATCAGCTGTGGTTGGCATTTTAATAGAAAACAATTCTTTTTTTTCCTACCACAATCATGTGTATTAAATGGACAAAGTTTTTGCCCAGGAAAAATGTAATTTTCCTCAAACAAAGTTAAAAATGAAAAATAATTTAATTTTAATATTTTTTTTTCTCTCTAGAAGAAAAAGAAAATTTGACGAGGGGAGGGTTAACAGAAGTAATTCTTTTTTTTTTCCTTTTTTTTTTTTTTTAGATATATTCTATAGATGGAATATTATATATATATATATATATATGAAGGCAACTTGGTAACATTAAGGGAAGAAGGTCGCGAGACTCAGTTTGGAAAAGCCCGCCGCTCAGTCTACATTGCTTGTGTATTCTACTATCTGCCCATTCAGATAGCAAGACTTTAGCGTACTTCTCTTTGCAAAACTTTACGTTCTATTTTCCCCTTTGTACTAACTTTTCTACAAAACTTCGTTTTGCCCCTATACTCCTCACTCCTCACTTCGAGAACATTCCAACTGAGAAGTACAATTGGGTGCTGTGCAATACTTCTTCTTCTTATTCTTTCTAGAGGCTTTTTACACCCTCCTACTAACTAAACTACTGGTGGCTGTAAAACGGGAAGAAGTTGCATTTTCTCTATTACTATTAATAGTTTCAATTTAATGCAATGATGGTTGGGCTGTTGGTAAAAACTTTCTTGTTAATCAAACCATCCTCGTTTGTTCACTATCAAACGATTCTTTATGTGTTTTTTTTTTTTTTTTTTTTACAAAATGTTGACTTGATTGAACAAAGGAAAGTGATTTATATTTATTTCACTACTTTTTCTTATTTCTTTGAAAGATGAAATGATTATGTGAAATTTTCCAAACAAAATTTTCACCAAAAAAAAAAAAAACAATCTGGTGTAAAATACTCACACAACTTTCTCTTACTTCAGTTCTCAAAATTATAATCGACAAATGTCAATGTTGTTGTTAGTGTTCCAAATTTAATGAAATTCGTTTTAAAACTGAAAAAAAAAAAACTGTTCAGTAAAAGCTCACTTCTGCTTTATTAAGTTTCTTGAAATTTAGAATTTTGGCCATCTATTTATTTCTAATTAATTTTGTTTGGATGATAGATTTGTATAACCAAATATGATAGCATTTTAAAGAAAAACAGAACCCCACCCCTTCCCTAAAAGTGGCCCTTAAATGAATATTCCTAGAGAAATGTTTTAAGTAAAAATTGTAGATCATTGTATGCGTAGTTTATATAATAAGTTTCAAGAAAATCATCGGAGCCATTTTTGAGAAAATCGCGAAAAAAAAACATTTAATAAAGTGGTAAAGTAAACGCACTTCCGGTTATGCGATTTATTTCAAATTTGGAATTTCAACAATATATTTAATTTTAATTACCATTATTTAGTTGATCGAATTGTCCAATAAACTGAAAAAGCATTTTAGATAAAAACCTAACTCCACCCCTCCCCCAAAAGTGCCCTTAAATAAATTTTCCCAGAGAAACGTTTCAAATAAAAGTTGTAGCTCTTTATATGTGTATTTGATGTATCAAGTTTGAAGAAAATCGTCGGAGCCATTTTTAAGAAAATCGCAAAAAAATAAAATAATAAAAACTCGTATAGTGGTACTTCCGGTGGTGGAATTTTGACAGATCACGTACTGTCAGATCTCATGGTGATACTTAAACGGAATATCAAGTTTGAACTTTCTACGATTTTTCGTTTTTGAGCTATGATGTTCACACACACACACACACACCATTTGCCAAAAACCACTTTTTTGGACTCAGGAGATCTCAAAACGGATATTTCCGGTGAAAGCTCGATATCGAAAATTTGACACGATTACGTACTTCCTCTTACTAAGGAGTAAGAGAAAGTAATAATTAATGTTTTGAGAGTTAACCTAAATACGGACAAATTTTTGTTTTGTTTTAATTGAAGTGTGTGTAGTCAGCCTAACTAAAAACTAGAAATCCGTATCTTGATATTTCGTCTAGTTGCTAAATACAGGTCAACTGGAAATACCATTTTAGTAAATGGATTTTTTTTTTTTTGCGATTTCCACCGAAAAGAAGTAAAAGTAATCATATATTCTGAAAGTCGTACTTCAGGTTGATGAATTTTACCCAAACACTGTCGGTTGTGGCCGTCAAATCTAAAACGGAATTGAAAATTTTATGATTTTTCGTTTTTACTTTCTCTTACTCCTTAGTAAGAGGAAGTATTGATATCGAGTTTTCACCGGAAATATCAGTTTTGAGGTCCCCCGAGTCCAAAAAAAGTGGCGTTTAGCAAATAGTCTATGTGATATGTGAACAGCATAGTTCAAAAACCAAAAAATCGTAGAAAGTTCAAACTTGATATTCTGTTTTAGGTATCACCATGGGATCCAACAGTGGGTTATCTGTCAAAGTGGTAATACCACTTTGCAGTTGTTTTATGGTGGTGAGAGATTTGGAGTGAGTAAAGAGAACGGTAATAGATGGTTGCTGACGCGTTATAACTGCTGTTATGAACTGTTGAAAGATTGTCCCTCTGTAGGGCTAGTCAGCTGCATAAATATGTACCGAGTCTCCCACTCTAGTCTGGCCCAAATAGCGAGTGAGACTCTCAATTTTTGTGTCTCTATTTCTCTGCTTTAGATCCCTCTCTTCGGATCTTACTACATTGGACTATGGTATACTGAAAGTTTTTTTTTTCTTATAAATGACATTTTGTGTTCTAATTGTTTCTACATTTATTAGGAAAAAAAAAAAAATTACCTATTTGTCAACCGAGGAAAGGCCACTTTTCACACTTGAGTTTAGGTCTAACGAGCGCCACCTAGTGTAGCAACTGAACTAGATTTATAAAGCGACTCTATTTCGCATTAAGCCTTATATTTTTTTTTTCAGAAAGTAAAATTATACTCGTAGTTATATAAAAGAAAAATGAATAATCTATTATAAATAAAGAAAATTACATTATTTTTTTATTTTAAGCATTCAGAAATGGTTAATAATCAACCGTCTGTCTGCCAGGAGTTTGACTAAGTTTTGCAATCATAATTTATGAACCTGATTAAAGTTAATTATAATTAAAATTTTCAAATAAAAATTGTCTGTATTTTATAGACTATTTAGTCCTTTAGTATACCAATAAACTTTATTCCATTCATCCCCTTTTAACATTACAATTAGTTCCTTCTCTTTAGTAATAATATTTTTACTAAAATATTTTTTTAAATAAAATCCATTATGGAACAAACTGCCATGAAATGTACATGAGTGACTTCTATCTCATTCTTACTACATAATGTACATACATAAATTTTATCAAGTTTATAATTCAAGTCCACTAATTTTGTTCTTAATTTTAAAAATAATTCTAATAAAATCCATACTTTTATTATGATTCACATTGTGATTGTTCTGCTTTTAATTTTTTTTTTTTTTTTAATTTAAGGCGCTTCAACCTCTATGGTCATTAGCGCCCGGAGCCTTCTCAGTGCACTGCCGGCCTCCGGACAGTGTTCTCTCTCGCTACAGACAACACTGTCCATAACCGAACAGAGTGAGCTGTAGAGGCTACTATGAAGAAAAAATCTATGGGTAGCACTGGACTCGAACCCTGGACCTCCGCGTAGGAGTCCAAGGCGCTAGCCCTCCCCTCTGCTTTTACTAATTTACCCATTATTTGAATTTTCATTAATTTAATGTAATTTGGTTTTACCATCTGCCAACAGAAACGAAGAGTCTATCTAGATTACAATTAATATTTATTTTCTAAGGTTTTACACCATTCTTTAAACCATGACATTCTATTTTCTACTATTAAATCAGCATGTAATTTAGGAAATCTATTACCTTTTAATAAAAAAAAAATCGTTGAAATAAAAAATATAATTATAGTGTACCTTAAGATGCAGAATAAAATTTAGTAAAGATATTTGTAAAAAAAGTAAAGTAAAGTAAAGTAATGCCTATTTTTTCAGGCGGGCTTAACGTCCTACTACCAAATTAGGTGTCATGGACGGGGGGCGGAAGCACCTACTTTACTATTATCATTTTGTAAACAAATATAAAATTTAGCAGTTATACGCTGGACTCGAACTGGGGTCCTCCCACTTACAAGTCCACGCTCATAACCACTACACCAACACCCGCCCCTAAAGATATTTGTAATTCTAGTCAATATTTTAATGAAAAATCTATGTACTTTTTCCACCTTTTCATTGTTACTGTAACCCCAGGATCCTGGTAACCAGAGCGTAAAGATCTAAGGAACAAAATGGAATTAAATATTTACAATTTAGCAATTTAAAGGAATATTGTTATTCAGAAATACATGTAACCAAATGTCATTTTATTGCTTTGTTCGCTGTTAGATATTTTTTGAAAAAAAAAAAGAAAAAAAGATGAAATTAAATCAATTAAGAAATTGGTTTTGAAAGTTCCACGATTGAAGAAAATTTTTTTATATAAGGGCCTAATGGAAGAAGGAAAAAGGAAAAATAGAAATAATTTTGAAAAATATATTAGTTTTTGGAAAATGGAAATATTGTGATTTTTAAAGAGATTTTGAGTGTGTAGTAAAGTGAAGTGACTGAGGTTAACAATATTCAAGACAAAGGACAAGGTAAAGAGACGGTTAGTGAGAGAAAGATAGTATATTTTCTTTCTAAAACCCCTTTCCGAACATAGCAATAATTGTTTCATCAGTCGACATACAGAATACAACAAATATCATTCGTCTTGCAACAGTCGCATTCACTAAATCAATGTCAAAAAGTGGTTAACATTTAAGTTTTATCCATCTACTAACATCTTTTTGCGTGTCCTTTGTCTTGAATAACGTTGACCTCAGTCCCTTGACTTCATATTTAAAATCTCTTAATAATATCATTCGCCTTGCAACAGTCGCATTCACTAAATCAATGTCAAAAAGTGTTTAACATTTAAGTTTTATCCATCTACTAACATCTTTTTGCGTGTCCTTAGTCTTGAATATCGTTGACCTCAGTCCCTTCACTTCATATTTAAAATCTCTTAATAAAACAAAAAAAAAACAAAAACAATATTTCCATTTTTCAAAATTATTTCTATTTTTCCGTTCGCTTCCTTCATTGTAGCATTTGAGTTTTATCAATCTACTAACATCTTTTTACGTGTCCTTTGTCTTGAATATCGTTGACCTCAGTGCCTTGACTTCACATTTAAAATCTCTTAAAAAAAAAAACAAACCCAATTTTTCAAAATTATTTAAATCTTTCGTTTGTTTCCTCCATTACAAATGTCTGTAAAATGAAGAATATCTTGGACCAATTACGGTTAAGAGAAAATTTATGTGATTCACGCAATATTTTTTTTAATTTTTTTTTTGTTTTTTATTGTTTTTACAAGGAAAAATTTGAGCTTTAGTATTTAAAAAAAAAAAAAAAAACTGCTTAGCAACTGCATATTTTAAGTTGACAAATAAAGATTAATTGGATTAATTAAAATGTTAATTTCTTTTTTTCACCCCTTTAATTTACCTGTTTGTGTAGCATCACCTGTTCCACCTGCACAAGGTGGATAAATTAAATTATATAAATTTAATTAACTACATAATAAAAAACAAGCTGAGTAGTATAGGAGGGAGGGAATGTCGGGAAACCGAGAACACAGATGACTCGCACCGCCTCCTCCTACAAAAGAGATCTGCCGCGAACTTGAAAGCTTATATCCATCTATATATATAAATAAGTTCAACTTTTTTTTGTTTCACTTATTCCTCGGTCTCTGTGTATGTGTTTCATGAACCCCAAGAAGCCTAGTCCGTCTCATCTTCTAGTATTCCATTAAACTCAACAATACTAAACATTTTTCCTCTTTTAAAACATTTTCCTAATTATAAGTTCGCCGGTTTTAGGTAATTGTATTTTCCTTCTTTAAGTTGGTAATTTTTATAATTCATTTTCTACAATTAAATAATATAAAACAAAAATGGAAAATAGAAAACATTAAAAAAAAAAATCAAAAAACTTTTTTCTAATTTTGCCAGACAAAAATGGAATAATTTTCCTGCAAGCTTTTATATGGGGGGGAGGGAAAATTATAATTTATGCCAGGCAGGGAAAAAAATCCCAATCATGCACTACTTAATTTTTCTAATAATTCAAATATATGATTATATATATATATTTTTTTTTTTGGGCTACTCAAAAAAGCTATTTCGAAACAACTGCCTTGTTCCAAATTAGACCACTTGATTTTTTTTAACAAATTTTGTAAGTAGATTTTTTTTCATGAAAAATGGTTTTATTGATCGGGAAAAAATCAGTTGAATATTAGCTGAGAAAGTAATCCAGGTCTGAAGTGCGGACGGCTACTGAATAGCCCAATCCGATTACCGGCGGCCTGTGGGATCTAGATAGCGTCCTAGTATCTTCGCTTTAGTAGCTTGACGATCTATCTCATAAATGTACATTATTTGCCGGCAAACTAGGGGGACATTTTCAACCAGATCTTGGCTTCTCAAAAGAAATGAAGATACCATGTTCAATATTTCATTGTAAAAATACAGACCTACACGTTTTCCTTATTAGACCGCAACACACACTTACTTACTTATTCGAGATTTCTTCTACCATCCGGTGTAGAGGTTTTACATAAGGAGCGCCATCTCTCTCTATCCCTGGCTATTCTCTTGGCCTCAGACCACTCAATCCCCTTCTTTTTTAGAATACTTGGAGATTATCCTCCCAAGTAATTCTTCTTCTTCCTCGGGGTCGTTTTCCGGCCATTCGCGTCTCCATGGCTTTTTTGGGTAACCGGATATCCTCCATTCTACTTACGTGGCCTACCATCTTAGCTGCCCCCTCTCAATTAATTGGACTGGGCTTTCGCTTTTGAGCGTGGACCGTATTGTAGTGTTGCGTATCCGGTCTCTCTTCGTTTTGCCTTCCAATTTCCTTAAAAACCTCATTTCTAGAGCTTGGAGGCGACTTCGATCCGATTGCTTTAAGGCCCAGGATTCGCTGCCGTATGTAAGAATGGGGACAAAACTCGAGCGGTAAACTCTCATTTTCGTGCCTTTGGCCACTTCTCTCTTACTTAAAAATTTTTTGTTTATAGCGGAGAACATCTTCCCCGTAGCGGCCACCCTTGCATTGATTTCTCCCTTTAGTCTCCCGCTCCCACTTATTTCCACCTCTAAATACTTAAAACAAGGAATCTGCTCTATTCTATGATGGAGATGTAAGGGTGTTGTGAGGAGATGTTGGTTGTTGATGATGATAGATAAACACCTTAAGATTGGTTTAAGATATATAATTGATATGTCTATATATATAACTGACTGCCAGGGACTTTACACTTAAGAATTTAGAACTGAACTGAACTGACAGACTGACGTGGCTAAATGATATGTACGGAGTGTGAATTAACAGAATGATGTCTGATGTGTAAGACTGAATTGAACAGAATCCTTGACTGTCTCTCTCTCTCATATATATATCCACTGGCCGAACCTCTCCTCTCTGTGCGAGAGAGGCTGTTTCTCTCCGTAGAGTGATGAGTGGTGGGGGTTCACTACCCCTACAGAGATGTTCATTTGCATCTCTGTCCTGGATACCACCATGCACTTGGTCTTAGAAGTATTTATAATCATATTCCTTTTGCCTACCTCTTCGGTCCATATATTTAAATTTTCTTGCAACTTTTCTTCGCTATCTGCTATTAACACTATCATTATGGTATATGTCGATGTACACTATGCTGAGAAACGGATATCTGGGTTGATTGTAATCGCGGTCTACAGAGTATCTACTGTATTCGTCATAATGTCACACACTTGAAACATATTGTTAAAGATAGTATCGGATCTAATGATATTAGAGGTTTTGCCATTGATTAGATAGCTAGAAATCTGTATTTCACAAATTTGTATTACCAAATGAAAATTACGTTGAAATCGGTTGGTCGGATGGTTCTATTACGAAAGTACTTCTAAAAGATCTCGTAGATGCACCTAAAGAATGAGCTATTAATCCTATTAAGAAATAATTCTACTTGATAGATTATGGGAAATATCCGTCTACCTTGATAATAGGAAAAGTTACGCCAATTGTTTCATCAGGTATTAGCGTTCCTAAAAATCTGACTATAAACATGTTAACGTTTGATATATGTTGGGTAGATGCTAGATTAAGTATGATCCAGAAAGTGTAAGTTAGTGGAGGAAATAGACAGATAATACGGCGAAAACTTCCCAACCCGATGGGAATAGCTATGCAAATGGGCTAGAGTTTAATTTGTAGACAGTATTTGAAGCTTGCAAATTACCTGGTAATACATCAAAACCGACATCTGTTTGCAAAAAAAAAAAAACTAAGGGACATTGCCATTTATGATGTTACCAATCAACCTACGATGATGCAAATCCTTGCTATTTGGGTTATTTAAAATATTTACCGAAGACACTAAAGTGATCGGCAGTTTACAGATTGCCTGAGTTAAGTTAGGTTACTCAAAATGTTTACCCGGAAACATTAAGTGATTGGCAGGTCACAGTTTGCCGAACACTAACCAAAATTACTTGATAAATTCACAAAAGCCAACAGACATACCTGTCTCTTTTAGCATCTGGACTTAAGGACCCGGAACTATAAGTAAACTTACGTTTTCGAGGATGTTGTATTGGAGCTGCAATGTTCTAGTATTATCAGTTTGAAGAAAGTCTCTTAATCAAACCAAATCCTTATTTACAGAACAAATTATAGTCAAACTAATTGCACTTAATTAAACATATAATTATAATTGGATTATAAACTAATTTTTAAATAAATTAATAAATATGTGGATGGGTCCGCAATGCTAACATCTAGTATTTTATCCATCTTAGCATGCATATTCCTTTTGTTACTGACCGGTTTCGGATTTTCATCCATCGTCAGAGCAAATTCACCAAGTTTGTGTACATAGTTCACTACAGCGCAATATTTCTGTTACACAGACACTTATTGGTTTGTTGATTGTATATAATGTAATGGACGTTATCCGAAGACATGTATTCATAATCTACCGCACACATATACAACCAACAAACCTAAAAGTGTGAGTGTAACAGAAACATTGCGTTGGAGTGAACTCTATACACGAACTTGGTGAATTTGCTCTGACGATGAATGAAAATCCGAAACCGGTCAGGAAAAAAAAGAAATATGCATGGAACGATGGATAAAATACCAAAAATTTAAAACTTCAATTTTTATACTTAACAATTTTAATTATTTCGTATAATATACGAATCGTATAATCATAAATTATAATATTTTTTCCCAAAAAGTTATACACATTACAAGTAACTTAAACACTCATGTTCTGTCTCCGTTTCAAATCATCTTTCTGGTAGTAGATTTGCTTTTAAGTTATTGATGAATAGATAAATCGATTTTTTTTTATGGCAGATAAATTTGGCTTATTCACAAAATAATAACTTTATATATAATCTATTAATATTTTTATCCAGTATATGATTACAAAAAATAAATGTCAATATATTGAATTTGGGTTAAGCGGCAAAAACCACAATATAGTGTGATTTTAACCGCACATTTACAAATAAACAAACATTTAGAATTGTTATACATTTTACAAAGTGTCAATATATATATATATATATGAGCTCTCTCTCTCTCCCTCTCTCTCTACTTTATCATAGTCTCTCCCTTTCTCTCTTACACTCGTTTACCCGCCAACACAACTGGCGCCAACCATTCGCCCCGCGAAAACCTATAGTCATTTGTTTTATATTAATCTACTCCATATTCACAAACATATACATATATGCCACATATACAATATACACATACACACACATATATATGAAAGATATATGGAATTTACCGTATTTAATTAACCCTGGAGAATACCACACTCATCCCTCTTTACAAATCCCTTTTCCCCGGTATATAGCTAGTGGTTGTCCTCATCTCTTAGTTTTTGAATTGATGATAATACCATTCCTCACTTTCCGCGACCTTCCATCTAGACCACTTCTCATGTAACCGCTACATTATTTCTCTGTGAAACTATGCCAAAAACTGGTTCAGCGTGTTGATTTAAATAATTTTTAACCAATAAGAAGTGTTAATATATAGATCCTTGATTACAGACTTTATTTCTCTCATTATTACCAAAACTATATCATATTATCACTTATGAGATCAGCCTATTTTACCCATTTATAAATATTAGAATATTGACAGAAGAACGGAGCCTTTCAGCCAACCAGAATTAAATCGAAGGGAAAATTCATTTAACCTTATTCAAATTCTCTGATTGGCAGTAAAACTATCTGGTGTGAAATACTCGAAATTATTACAATGCTAAATACTAATTTTCTTTGAATTTGCAATATTTACTAAACATTTATTTGGGCTGACATTACATTATTAAAAGCAACCGGAATTATACTTAAACAACGGCAGTATCCACCGTTTGTAGCTTCAAGAAAGAAAGCTTTTCATAAACGCAGTTTAAATTTATACTTTATACCATTGGTCATGTAATGTGTTGGTGAGAATGTGTGTAGGTAGCTTGTAGCTTGAGCGTTTTAGCGAAAAGGGCTTGTATCTTTGTTTGAGATAGAAGTAATAAGAATTTAAGAACGCACTGCTAGATTATGAAATAAATATATTTTCTGACTGAATTTAAATAGCTTTATAATATCACAGCGATTAAGTATAAATCAATTAATTAATCTAGATTAGATGCTAAACTCTCATGTTTTAACTTATAACTGGCACTGATTTGAAGAGGGCGATTCCTGAAGTGTCCTGTTTGAAGGCTGAGTTAAGACTCTCTTCTTTGGAATTGCTCTCTCTCTCGCGGGGGAATTCTCTTATACAAAGGAGTTACCCTAACGGGATTTAGTGCCTTTGTTTTCTTACTAGCAATGACCAGATTTAATATACCTGGTTCTAAAATACACCCTTTCTGAAGGTAAATTCACAGCACTAAGATAATTATAAAATATTAACAAAAATACAATTTTGGATACTATAAAATATTCAGAAACTTTAACTTATTATTTTTTTGATTTTGTTCTTCCACTACAGTCACTTTCCTCAGATGCACTCTAAAAATCAATTCTTTCATTACAAATAAAAACAAATATTTTTGTATTTGTACACTGAGCATTATGCTAAGTTTAATGAAAATTCGTTGAAACAGTTTTCGAGAAAATTCCCGAATACTCAAAAACTTGTTCTGTAAAGTAGCACATATGTCCCTTAATATTATAAATATGGCAGAAACCCCTAAAAAAAAATAGTAGTGAAGTTTTTGTGGGATTGAACCGGGAAGAATTGTTGAAGCGAAAATTTAGATTGAGCATAAGTAACACTATTGAGTTCACACTGTTGATTAATAAAAAGTAAGTTAGCATGATAGAGTAACAGCCTGAACTGGCAGAATGATGGTGAATGAAGACTTCTTGAATGTAGACTTGAGTTGTTGTGGTTGGTTCCGCAGAACTGGAAAGCATCAGAGATATTTTCCGTGATAGTATGCTTTTTTTTTTGTGGTCATCGATTGGTTTCGGGCGGCGTTCGCCCATCATCAGGATGCGTTTGTCAGATATTTATTGAATTTGCTCTGTGCAAGTCTGTGTTATCACACTGTTTGACAAACGCATCCTGAAGATGGGCGAAAGCCCGAAACCGGTCGATCACCACAAAAAGAAGCAGACTATCACGGAAAATATCTTTGATGTAAACTTGAGTATTTGTGAACTTTGAATATGACTTTGTATGAGAATAACTGGAATTTATATTATCCGATTTACTAAAAACTCCCTTATTTCTCCTTCCTGTTTCCTAGGGCGTTAAGTAGGTGGATCAATTTGAAATATAATTGAAGTGTGATGTATTGTAGGAGTAGTTTGTGGCGTGAGCGGTTTTGTAATGGGCTTGTGAGTATATGTGTTTAAGAGAGAAGTATCAGAAATAAGCAAGAGATCACACTGATTTTGAATTAAATATATTAATCTCTAAGTGAATTTAAATACTTTACAATATCACAATTATTATGTTAAATCAAATATTTACCTAGATTAAGTGCAAAACTCTTATGTTTTAATTTATGACTGGCACTGATGCTAAGAGAGCGAAAGACAAGTGTTCTGATTGAATGTCTATTTCAGACTGTTCTTGTTTGAAAGCAAAATGCAGAATGATTTGAAAGAATGCCTTCTCTTGTTTGTACAAATCTTTTCAAATAATGCTGGTATGTCTGGAGGGAGTTTATTGCTCTATCCTAACTGTTACTTGTCCCTTTGTCTCTTCAGTAGCATTGACCTAAATTATAGTACCTGGCTCTTTCTCCTTCACTAAAATAACTATTTGAACTTGCGAAGAATTCACAAAATTATTTCACTAAACTATTTTCAAAATTCTTATTTTCTTTCATTTCGTTCTTCCATTACAGTTTCTCTGCTACGGCTAGATTCAGAACTGTTTGTATCGTAAGGAATCATGTCACTTCTCACGTGACGTATTGAGTGACGCAGCAATGAGTCGGTTATCTTATAATTTGTTGCGGCAATCCATTACAAAATCGATTTTCCTGGAAAAAAAAAAAAAAAGTTCCAAATAAAATTCATAGACATTTATGTGTTCAGGTAGAATTCAAGGTTAAAAGAAAATAGTAGCCTTTTATGAGAAAATTTCAAAAAAGTAACCAAAAACAAATTTTTTAACTAAAGTAGCTTTTTTGTTAATTGAATTTCATCCTAATGTCATTAAATTGCTTCTTAAATGGAATATATAATTTAAAATTCTTGTAATTTTTCCTTTTTGAGATATTTTGGTTATATATACACACACACACACACACACACACACAAAACGCAAGCCATTCGCTATTTTTTCGTAATCAAGAGACCTCAAAACAATAAATTTTGAAAATCTGACACGATCTTAATGCTTCCTGTTACAGAAATAAGAGTTTAGTAAAAAAAAAAATTGATTTTAAAGTGAATTGCCACTGAATGTTATGCATTAAGACGTTCGTAAATGGATTAAAATCATAAAAGGTAGATTACATAAAAAAAAACAAAAAACAAAATCTATATCTATTTATATAGAAATACATTGACATAAAATTGATGGAATTTGAATAGTAAAATACGACAGATCTGTTTTTTTTTTATTCCCAAATTTGTATCTTCCTAAGCTGTGAATATAAGTTGGGAAAACCCTTGGGTAAGTGAGCATTAATCCAGTTCCTCCCACTTTTTACCTGTACAAGTTGAACAGGTGGTTCTGTGAGTTACCTTGTATATCGTACAGCCTTACCCACCAGCGTCTTAGCTTACCAGAGTCTTAAGGTATTCCACTTATCCGTTAGGGTGGGTTATACGTGTAAAAACCTTCCTTCTTTAGGTTTAATACACCGCTCTTGTTCTCCAAACCACGATTATATCATTGTACTAAATACTCATAATATATTCCAACGTTAAATATACTTATTACTGTTCAGTATTGTTTTTTTTTTTGTTTACAATTAAAAACAATTTATAATCATAAAATATCATTTTAAACATATTATAATAATTTATTAAATGAATAGTATAGGCAAATTTATAATAGTTAATTCATATTTTTTTGCATTTTGCTTCTTCTTTTTATATATATATATAATCATGAAACATTTAATTGGCATTTAAATTCATTTACTCATTTGACCAATTAGTTTCTTTCGATGTTCTGAAAAAAAAACTTAAACCTATAAATATATATCTTTTATTCATTCCGACCAAATATCTTTGTCTGGCTGACAGTCGTCCATTTCTTTTCAACTCTTCACTCTATGCAATCCATTCCAATTAATTTCATTTTCGTTGAAAGGATTTGTGGTGATAGTAATGGATAAGGTTTTTTTTATATTGTGTATGTGTGTGTGTATGTGATATTGGCCAAGTATATGCTTCTATGTCCCTCAGGGACACATACAAATATATTGCCCATGTGCCTGTGTGTGCATGTTTGCCGATTTTTGTGTGAATGAGTATATATGTGTATGTTTGTATATATATATATATATACATATATATGGAAACCAACAACAGTTCCCGACAAACGATTGACGGATTTATTACTGCAAAGGTTTTTATTTTATTTTATTTATTTATTTATTTATTTTTTTTTAAAGCACAATTCATCCCCCAAGTGATGCCAGCAGCATTTTTCTTCCACAGAGACTGGCTACAGCCTATTTTCCATCCATCCACTAAAACACATGGCAGTTTAGGTGGAAATTTATTGTGGATTTATATCGTTTTCTGTTTGAATTGTTCGATAGAAAAAGCATTTTTACTCAAGGGACTGAAAAGCGCCAAGTAATGTATATATATATATGCCTATTTATATATATACTATACGGATATAAATTTTTATTACTTCTGGAAAAAAATAAAAGGGAAAAATGTGGGTGTGATGTATTTCGCAATTTTTTTTATTTATTTTATTTTAAAATATGTTTATTTAAATTAAATCATAAAGTTAGATTATTGCTTTTGTAATATATGTACATATATGGCCCAACGTTTAGGCGGGTCAAGTTCTGCGGCTTATCGAGCAATCGTAAATTTTAGAAGCTGAGGAATACAGTCGGTGATCCGAAAGTAGTCGCAATAGGGTTACAAACGATCGGGAAATTGATTCCTTTCGCTCTTAGTTCTACGCAATCGGATAACTTGGCACGTATTCGTGGAGCATTGAAACTGTTCGAAAACGATTGCGAGAAGTAGATGTGATGGCCTTAGGATCCATTGCTAACCAGGGAATGATTGTGTAAGCAGGATAGCTTTGGCCAAACGGCATCTCCATTCGATTGTAGAAGAATGGGGTGGGGCTGTTTTCTTTACAAATGAATCGCGATTTGGTCGCGATTAGAGATAGCAGGGGGGAGCGTTTCATTCAAGTAGCGAAAGCGCTTCTTTTCAACGACAATCAATTATGATGTACGGTGGAATAGGTTTGGATGTCCGCACCGTGTTAATTATTGTTAAAAATGGTGCATTGACCGCTGTTAGTAATGTTGAAGAAATTCTACTAGAAGCAGTCATATTGTTTTGCTCCATTTATTAGAGACAGCTTCATGCTGGTGCATGTTAACGCCAGACCTGAAGTTGTACCCGCTTTTTGGAGGAAGTCAACATAAAAAGATCGATTGCCGTGTACGTACTCCGAAATGAATGCTACGTAGAACACCTATGAGTCATGCTCAAGAGGCCTCGTATTAGAGCCCGGGATAGTCTTTAGACTACACTGTAACAGCTCCACATTGCTCTACAAGAACAATGGGATACCGTTTGACAAGAGACAATTCAAAACCTGATTAAATCGATGACTTGCCTTATCAGGGCCCTTAGTACGTTGCCCGAGGAGGCAATAACCAAGTCCTTTGAGGTGAGATATGAGAAAAACTGAAAAAGTTATCAAATTTTTATGATAATCTTTTTTATTTATTTGTTTTTTTTTTTAAATTTATTTTTTACATCAATCCAAATCAAGAGTTAGTGTACAAAATTAACACTATAAGATATTATCAGAGACATTTTCCGTGGTAGCCTGCTTCATTTTGTGGTCATCGACCGGTTTCGGGCGTTCGCCCATCTTCAATTTTTTTTTTCAGCCAGTGTGACAACACAGACTTGCACAGAGCAAATTCAGTTTACATACTCTGTGAATTTGATTTGTGCAAGTCTGTGTTGTCACACTGTCTGAAAAAACACATCCTGAAGATGGGCGGTCGCCCGGAAACCGGCCACAAAATGAAGCAGGCTACCACAGAAAATGTCTCTAATGCTTTCCAGCTCTGCGGAACCAACCACCACCAGAACTACATGATATTATTTAGCTAGCAATGTGTTAAAACTACATTGTTGCTATAAATATTATTTATTAATGAAACAACCAAGTATCCCGTCTTTATTCTTTTGTGGCTGAGTGTATACGGGGCTAATGTGATGGAACGATTAAATGGTTTTATAAAAGACAAATATCATTTCCGGAATACCGGTTGTCGAAATATATAGAAGTATTACAACGATTACTGGGTACTGGGTACAAATAATTGTACAAAGAAATATGTTGAAGTAATAAAAGCAATTATCATTAATTTAATTTAATTATGTGCTGGTAGTTATTAAAGCCTCAGTAAAGGCTTTGTGCAACCGCGGCCAGTTGCTATATATAAAATGGCCAACTCGTTATAAGATTTGCAATAGTCTGGTTGTGCCGCGCTACTAATGGCCTTTACTCTTCCTCCCTAAACCAACCTTATCTTTGATGTGGTTTTAATTGATTTCTCTTTAATTCCCATCCGTTTTTTCCTTTTCTTTCTTCTGTGTGTATTTTTATTTTTTATTTCCGCTCAGTTTTTCTCATTAAACATTTTGGAATTTTTTTTTCTCTCTCTCTCTGCTTTGGATACCTTTTAAATCTGTTAAATTAAAAACTTTGTTGGGATGGAAGAAAGCTTTATAAATATTTTTGTTTAATCTTTTAGAAAAAAAAAGTAATGCGATCATTTCAGATTATTGAAATTGTATTCCTACAGAGAAATATATTTTCGAGCTACCCTAATTCTGGAAATAATATTTTTAGAATTGATCTGGCTGAGCTTGTGAGCGTGAATAATAATAATAATAATAATAATAATAATAATAATAATAATAATAATAAAAGAGTACTTTATTTTCAAACAATCTACAAAATAGCAAAAGTAAATAAGCACTGTACAGCATGGAAAAATCCGTCTGCTGGAGGTTAATGTAAAAACAAATAAATTTAATTATACAGAAAAGTAAACTAGAAAAATTAATAATGAGTGTAATAATGGAACCAGTGAATATATGATGATAAATAATAATATCCACTGCTATAAGCTTCCACTGTCTATATTCCACATGGCTATATGTATGGAATTAGTAAGTTATAAAATTAAAGCAAATATTTACAAAGAAAGCTAAAAAATTAAATTGTTCAATTAGATATTGGCGATACTTCCACGAAGTTTGAGCATATTGAATAATTGTTGTGGTGGTTGGTTCCGCAGAGCTGGAAAGCATCAGAGACATTTTCCGTGGTAGCCTGCTTCATTTTGTGGTCATCGACCAGTTTCGGGTGTTCGCCCATCTTCAGCAGCGTTTTTCAGACAGTGTGACAACACAGACTTGCACAGAGCGAAGTTAGTTGTTACACTGTCTGAAAAACGCATCCTGTAGATGGGCGAACGCCCGAAACCGGTCGATGACCACAAAATGAAGCAGGCTACCACGGAAAATGTCTCTGATACATATTGAATAATTTTGCGGTTAGGAAAATTTAACATGTCAATCAATTGGGCTGTTGTAAAAACAGGACTACCGAGATTCAAAACTCTAAATTCAGATAAAACAGTGCAATCCGCCATGAAATCAACATATCTTCTTTAACCCGAGCGTTACACACATTGAACAGAGTACATTTTCCTTTTCTATGAAAGGAATAAAATTCAAATACGTACAAGAGCTCACCTCTAATTTTAAACAGCCATCGTAATTCTCGTAAAAGTTAGCTCGCTCGTATTCTTGTTTATGGCAAAATTAAACAAATCAAAATTTCTATCCAAGGATTTATAAAATACAAAACTGGTGGTAGAATGAGTGCGCTCCAAAATCTCCAATTTGTATTGATCAGTTATCGGATTCCAGAGGTAATGGAGTTCAGATGTCTTGAAGAGGGACTTGATATGAAGAATAGGCGGAAGTTAGTTTAGAGATTTTTAGAGAGTTATTACTTGAAATACGAACACTGAATTTACAAAAATAGACTATATTTTAACAATAATTTAAATGTGTGAATTGGTAACTACAATTAATATGAAATGATAGAAATAAATAAATAATTTAAAGAGATAAAACTACAAATAATTTAAAATGATTTAAGTAGATAAAACTAAGATGCACAACTATGAAATGTTTGATTGAATGATAATAATTATAAGTTAAACCTTGTATAGGGACGCGCTCGCGAAACTGCTGCTGTACTGATCGTTGAAGCTGTAATGCTCGTTGAAACTATAATGATATAATGATCCCCTCCTCCAGTGGAGCGAAGTTTATATTAGTATTACTCACACATTGACAGGTGTGTAAGTAGTACTCACACTAAGACATCTCTCGCAATTTGCCGACCTTGGTCAGTTCGGTGACCAGTGTGATTTAGGTCAGTGGCCAGATTTGGCGACAGATGGTCGCCCATCGGTGATTTTCAAAGACTGGTAGCCTTGAGTGTTTGTTGGCCCTTGTATGAAGGAATATCGGCCAGGTGGCTTCTGTACAATAATGATCCTTTTAGCGGTGCTTGTCTTTGACCGTGTGTATTGACCCTTGTTTTGAAAAGGCTTTTGTTTGGCGCGGCTCTTGTCTTGAAGACAGCGGCTGGCTGGGGCCACTAGTATAAATTATCCTTTCTTCTTGTTATCTTTTGTGAAGATAGTGGCTGGCTGGAGCCACTTGACATTGCTTGACATTGATATGACATTACAAATTGATGACCTTCCTTAATTTCATTAATAAGTTCTGAGCAAAAAGTATTATATTATATACAGAAAAATTAAAACCTGACAGATGGGCGGATGATAACGTATTCCACTGGTTGAACCAAAGAACATTGCTGTTAATGACCTCAAAGACAACTATCTTGACATATCTATGATCAGGACACTTCATCACCTTTAGGATATAGTTAAAGTGCAGTTACAGAGTATATAGGAATAGAAGATCAACCCCGGTATATGAGCGTGAATAGATAATTAACTTGTTTCCTAGTATTTTCTCTTACTCCTATATATAGGAACTATTGAGATCGCGTCATATTTTCAAAATTGAGTTTTCACCGGAAATACATGCTTTAAAGTCACCTGAGTGCGAAAAAAAATATTCTTAAGAATGGTCTGTATGTTTTAGAAAAAGATCTCTAAAACGATAAAAAAAATAAGAAAGCTGGAAGCTCAAACATGGTATTCTGTTTGGGTAGTAGCATCATATCTGACACGAAGGTTTCGGGCAAAATCCATCAATCGGTGGAAGTGAGACTCCTAGTAAGAGGAAGTACTGTAATCCTATCAATTTTTCATATCGAATTTTTTCACCGGAAATACACTTTTTGATTTTTGAAAATATATTGTTGAGATTCCGAGCTAGAAGAAAAATCAGATGACCGGAAATGCATTTTTTTTTATAGAAAAGTATTTTTAAGTTTTCTCGATTTTTCACAGACAAAAGCACTGACAAATTTTTTATTAAATTTGGTATATTAACTATAAACATTTCTCAAATAAAATTTTGCAAATTACAGTAAGAGAAATGTTGTGTGAGTGTTTCACATCAGATTTTTTTTACTCCTAAGTCTCCCCCAGGATCTGTTGTACAGACGTTTTACTTAAAACCATCTTATCCCCCCCCCCCACTTTTCTGTTTGCTCTACTGTATTCTTACTGCGTTTTTTTAATTTTAATACATTAATAGGCCGGAAACAGTTGGGTTTTATTTTTACTTTCTCTTGCTCCTAGTAAGAGAAAGTATTGTCATCGTGTCAAATTTTGGATATCGAGTTTTCACAGGAAATATCCGTTTTGAGGTCCCCTTAGTCCAAAAAAGTGGTTTTTAGCAAATGGTATGTGTGTGTGTGTGTGTGTGTGTGTATGTATGTATGTGAACGCATAGCTCAAAAACGAAAAATCGTAGAAAGTTCAAACTTAATATTCCGTTTAGTTATCAGCTTGGGATCCGGCAGTGGCTCATCCGTCAAAATTTCTCAACCGGAAGTACCATTTAACAAGTTTATTTTTTTTACGTTTTTGCGATTTTCCCAAAATTGGCTCCAAAGATTTTCTTCAAACTTATTATATCAACTACACATATAACAGCTACAACTTTTATTTGAAACATTTCTCCGGGGAAAATTCATTTAAGAGAACTTCTGGGAGTGGGGTGGGGTTAGGTTTCCATCTAAAGTGCTTTTTCAGTTTATTGAAAATTCTGTTATTTCAATAATGTTAATTAGAATTGAATATGTTGTTGAAATTCCGAGTTTCAAAATAATCGGATAACCGGAAGTGCGTTTACATTACCACTTTACTAAATGATTTTTTTCACTTTTTCGCGATTTTCTCAAAAATGGCTCAGACGATTTTCTTGAAACTTCTTATATAAACTAAACATACAAAGATGTATAACTTTTATATTGAAACATTTTGCTGGAAAATTCATGTAAGGGTCATTTTGGAGGAGGGGGTGGGGTTATGTTTTTCTCTAAACTGCTATCATATTTGATTATACATTTCTATCATCCAAACAGAATTAATTAAAAATAAATAGATGGCTAAAATTCCGAGTTTCAAGAAAATTAGTAAACCGGAAGTGCGCTTTTACTAGACAGTTTTTGTCAGTTTTCGATGAATTTCATTAAATAGAGGTACACAAACTATAAAATTTATCAATCACAATTTTGAAAACTGGAGTAAGAGAAAGTTGTGTGAGTGTTTCACACCAGATTTTTTTTTTTTAATATAATGGCCAGAAAGAACGAATTGTACTGAAATGGTACTTAAAGAAAATCTGAAATTACTGTTCAACCAGAGCCTCCCAGAATATCCATATAGCTTGAAAAATGTTTCAAATAAAAGTGATCAGAATTGATGTCTGATGATTTAATATATGAAGATTAAAGAAAAAAATCCATAAAACCATTTTCGTGCACCGTTTGCGTGAAATGATCGCAATACTTTTTCCTCTTACTACGAGTGACGGGAAGTAAAATGTACAGTAATATAATGTAAATAATAATTATTAACAGGGAAGTGATTAGCTCAGTAGTAGCGCGCTGGTCCCGATTTCAAGTCAAGCAGTTTGTCCTTAGATTTTATCATCATAGAAACCTCTACAGCTCACTGCTGCGATGAAAGTACACTTCGAAAGCCAAACATCGCACTGAGAATATTCCAAAATTTGGAGTAGCTATATGGGAAATCATAGTACCGAAATCGTATAATTATGATTTTTCCTTCTTTTGCGAGAGAAGTAAAATCCTATCAATTTTGTTAACGCAAGTTTATCTTAATTACACTTTATTGGATATAAATTCCCAGTGAAGGATGAATTAAAAACTCATTTATGTGAAAAAAAATTTGCTTACCTATTGAAAACTAAAGTATAGAAAAAATTTATACTGGTAAAAAAAAAAAAAAATAAGAAAAAAAAAAAGCGGAAGTTAGCTAAAGAGATAGAGGAAAAAACAACACAGAAAGTAGTGTTGTGGAAATGGAAAGAACGATTGAGATTGATTGATAACGTTCGTGAACGATTTATTGTTCTTCTGGACAGACTCAGTGAGATAAAGTGGGAGAAACAAAAAAGGAGTGAATTCAGAGCAAAAAGAATAATACAGTACTCACTTGGTTTCATTTACCAAAATTAAATGAAATGGAACAATACCATTAGAGAGCTGTGCTTCCAATATAATAAGGTCGGTTGTCGACCATCAAGTTTATTTATTTTTTTTTTCCTCAAGGAATCATAGAAACTTTTAGAAAGGTAATTGTTTTTAAAACATTTGCATTTTATTCCATTGCTGCTATTAAAATTTAACCATATATCATTAGGAAGATGAGATATTTATTATTCTACTCGTAGCTCTTTCAAATTGAGAAAATCCAATTTGACACGAACCCTAGCGTGTCATTGTTTCTATATTTTACAGTAAAGTAATGTCTATATTTTTCTTTTTACTATATTTTAGCTAAAAACATCCAACAATTAGTTATCGCGAATAATAGTGAAAGCATATATATTACATGCTAAATTTCAGCAGTTATCTGCTTCTTTCAACCGAGGAAATTTCCTAGATATAACTTCATGCTTATCACCACTCTACCATTTCGTCGACTCCAATAAGAAATTATTTATCTGGTGCTCAGATTCCATCTGATATTCCAATCTCACAAAAACCCGGCATCCAAGATATAAATTAAAAACTGAAGAGATTAGCGTTTCATTTATATCAGACTATCTTGTTAGTGCAGAATGTTGCTGTCAATGCAGCATCAAAGGGAGCGGCCAGCATGGAAATTACACGAATAGAATCATGTCTACTGATGTAATCCACATGATAAAGGAACATATATTCCAAATCTGGCAGCAAGAATGGTGCGCAGGTTTAACGCAATAACAAAATAAGATTAATTAAAGACGATACAGACCTCTCATCTAGAGCCGTCTGGAGAGGAAGTAGTAGCGGGTCGGTGAAGTATTGATCATACGCCGTTAACCCACGGCTACTTGATGTGTGGTAATGTGGTAACCGAACTCGTATGTATCTCATGTAATGAAGTCCCATTAACTGTCCAACATTGAATTCTATTACTGAATGTTCAAAATTTAAACTCTATAGGCGACTGAATAAGATTCCCAACTGTTTAACTGAAGCATTGAACAATTTTTCTAACAATATAGACCGAGTGATTAAATTTTTAAAAGATATAAAACAAGTTTATAACAAGATATAAAACTAATCTATATATATATATATATAAATTGTGTGCAAAAGAAAACACTTTAGAGGCAACGTGGAAGATAGACCAGGAGGTTTAAAAGTCAACCAACAAAGTTAAAACAATGAAATAATTCATTTTATTTAAATTTCAAAAAGAAGGGTCCATATTCCTGGAACATCTCAAATGGTTCACACAAAGCTGGACAGATAGGCTTGAAGCTATCTGAGTCCCAGTCGGAAGTAATGGTTGTAGCTTCGCCCTGGAGAAAAATACGGCAAGCCAGCATGTCCCAAGCGGAAGTACCCTACTGCCGGACAGCAAGCAACCAGCTACCTTAACTGATACTAAAAAGGATACTAAAGTTGGTTTAAAACGGTGTATGTCGATGTAGCAGCGAGATATTGCTGTTCTTGAAAATAGAGGAATGCTTGATTTCTGCTCCAGGCGTATATAAGTAAAGTTAACAGGCTGCAAGAGCGCTCCCAGAGCATTCGTATCCTGGTTGTAAGGCTTCGCCTTGGACGAAGAAAAGTGGTGCATGAAACTCGAATATGAAGGTATACAAAGCCCGAATAATTTGAGTAGAACATGTAATGATAATTAACAATAGAGAAATTAAGTATAAGAGTATATATTACGTAATTCGTCGAATTCTCAGTGTTACCGGCCTTGCTATTTTTATACACTATCTGAGAATTATGAAACGGTGCTAATAAGTTCTTGAAAGAAATCACAGAAATCACTTAAGCGAAGTAAGAAGTGCCAGTATAAATGAATTAAACTGAGACAATAATTTCAACAGGCCAGAAGTCTTGCGCATCTATGGCTCAGGCAGAGTTAAAAGTCTCCATCGAAATAATGCTAAATAGAATTGCAAGATGGGTACAAGTTGAAGTAGAACAGACAAGTGACGAAGTGTCTCTTAGATAATAATGGCACACAGATATATATTTATAAACGTTTTTAAATTCAGGTTTAAGTTTAAAAATTAGAGGAATATAGAGTATTGTATCCCATCATATATTTATTCATTTTTAATTTGTTGAAATGCGTGATGGTATGCCAGCCAAGGATGGCAGATTTTAGATATAACATTTTTGTTAGATTGTTTCAGGCTCCCGCAACTATTAACATGTAAAACACTAAAACGGTCAATCCCACTAAACGCAAATGCATATCCTTCACCCTCCGTCACACTACTCTCCCGCCCATCTTCCTTCATGGGACCATAATACCGACAGTCGACAAAATCCGATATTTAGGACTTTATCTAGACAAAAGACTCACTTGGAATCCGCATACACGATTAAAAAGACTTGAAGTAAACAGACGTTACAAACTTCTCTCGGGACTACTTGACCGACGCTCTACACTTTCCCTTGAAAACAAAAGTCTTATGTACAACACTATTATAAAGCCCCTCTGCACATACGGATGCGAGATCTGTGGTTCGACCAAGCATTCCAACTCCTATCGCATTCAAGCTTTTCAATCTAAAACCCTCAGAAGAATTATCAATGCTCCCTTCTATGTTTCCAACCTAACCCTTCACACTGACCTCAAAATCCCTTTTGTCCGTAAGTTCATAAAATTACGTTACAAAAAATTCCATGAACTCACATCCAACCATTCTAACCCTTTAGTCCAACAACTCTCTTCTCTTTCTAGTCCACACAACCCTTCCAGGAGACTGAAACGCCATTGGCCGCGCGACCACCTAACTTGTTGTTAGCATTTTTTAGTAATAATTAGGGAGTACCTCCACTGGGAGGCATCTACTAACAAGACATTCACGCCCTTTTATATGGCTCCCATCATTTTCACTTATAATACTGTCTGTATAGTTGTGAATTTCTAAATTAAAAAAAAAAAAACATTTTTGTCAGATTTTTCCAGGCTCCCGCATGTAAAACACTTAGGTCTTCGGGTTGAGACCGTGTCTTCTGTGGTTTGTTATAAACCGACGTTTACAATAGGCTTCTTTTATGTTTATAAAATTTTTGGAATATTCTCTAACACTGTTGGGAGCCATCGTTCAAGGAAATGGGAGGTATCTGAACTGGGATTGACAGCCTGGCATTTAGATGTTTATGTCATGAAAGTTTCAAGAGATTGAAGAGCGTGATAATCAAAAGGTTCATTGATATAAAAAAAAAAAAAAAAACAACAACAAAACTAGAGTTGAATATGTGGATGGGTCCACAGTGCTGGATAACATCTGGTATTTTATACGTCGTAGCGTGCATATTAATTTTCTTCCTGACCGGTTTCGGGTTTTCATCCATCGTCGGAGCAAATTCGTGGAGAGAGTTCACTTCAACATAATGTTTCTGTTACACCCACACTTGTTGGTTTGTTGGTTGTATATATATATATGGGGAGGTTATAAGGTTATGTTATTATGTGTGTGTTTAATGACAAAATGGAATTATTATAAAATATGATTAGACATTAGAAAACAGTGTATAATAAATAGTATGTTTTGAAGAATACTTTATAACTAAATTTTAATAGTGTTATTAAGTATGCTCAGTGTTTTATCAAGTCATTATTATTAGGGGGGGTAACTTATTTCAGGAGTATACTGTACTAATTAGAATAGATAAAGTTTAGAAGAATAGATAGAATAAGAAGAAAGGCGATGCAAAGTTTATGGACAGTGAAAAGCTTGTACATAAGTCAAGGCTTGTGAAATACAAGTAAAGGTTTAATATAAGAAAATATGTAAGTAAATTGATATGTAAGAAGGTTGGCAGGAAATGGCCAATTGGAGATGATATTAAAATAATAGTAGACAAAACTGGGAATAATGTATCTTAAAAATAAGTTAATTTTAATAGAATTACGCGATTATAAAAATTTTTTTTTTCCTAATGAACTCAAACAATTAAAATATTTATACTAACTGCTTAATTTATAAAATCAGCCATGAAATCGTTTAATTATAAATGCTATTTTAAATAAAGTTAACATTCTAATTTTGTGTACAGAAGAAATAGCAAATAAAAAAAAAAAAAATACAAACAGTAGGGAAAGATAAAACAATACAAATATACTGGTGAGAAATAGGCGTTGATTATTCAACAGGTATTCATTAAATTTAATTCAGGTTAATTAATTTGAAATCCCTTTAATACAGTATAAGACTAATATTGTTATTAACACTTTATAAATATGATGATTCTAAATATAATGTTACAATCACTATAATCCTAATTTGAAAATCAGTTGATTTTCTTTTTTGTTTTTGCAAATTTATCTATTTCATTCAAGATCAAACTAATCGACATTAATAAAATTTAATAGTTATAAATGAATTTTTAAAACGCTTCCGCCTTTTCCGATAATTGTTTAATTTTATTATCATTTAATTACTATTAACTACTTTAATAGCTTCATTTAGAGAACATCAGTAATAGTTTTTTGTCTTTTTCATTTTGTTCCATTGATTTTCCAAAAACTTTCAGCACCAGAAAGCGTGATTGACAAATAAATATTACTAATTGTGAATCTTTATCCTAAATAATATTTTAGATTTAAATGTACTTTCTTTTTGTACACTTAGTTTTAAAAGAGGATTTTTTCTGGTGAAATGTGAGCTAGGACGAAACTTTTCTGCGGAGATCTATACAGTATTTGGAATTAACCAGTAATTTGGTAAATTAACCAATTCGACACAGGCATACAATGTTAAATATATATTTGTCAGATAAATATTTATAGTAATGTATGTGCTTCCTGTTGAAATGTAGTTGGTGATGGTGTGTTTGCTCAGGTAGTAGTAGCGTGTGGCGTGAGCGGTTTAGTAAAGGGCTTGTGAGCATATATGTTTAAGAGAGAAGTATTAGAAATAATCAATAGATCACACTGTTTTCAAAATAGATATATTCTCCAAGTGAATTTAAGTACTTTACAATATCACTGTAATGTGCTTATTAATATACTGAATCTAAACTCTTATGTTTTAACTTATGACTGACACTAATGCTAAGATAGCGATTCCTGAATCAGGTGTTCTAATTGAATGTCTAATTAATACAGACTGTTCTTCTATGAAAGCAGAATATAAACTGTCTTCTAATTGTTAGTACAAATCTTTTCAAATAATGCTGGTATGTCTGGAGGGAGTGTATTGTCTTATCCTAACTGTTACTTGTCCTTTTGTCTCTTCAATACCATTGACCTAAATTATATAGGGTTGGTGCAAAAATAATGCAGGTTTTTGAACTTTCATCTTTTGTTTACTTCTGCTTGCCAAGTAAACAAAGATAATCCTCCAGTCTAGGTAATGGATTATAAACAAGGTTTATTAATGTTGTTTTTCCTCAAATATCAGTTTAGTTTGTGTTCCATTTTGTATGAGTTAAGACCTCCGATATTCACCATGTCAAAACAAGATTTTCGTCAAATTTATTTTTACGAGTTCAAACTTGGTCGAAGTGCGGCTCAAACTGCGCGTAACATCAATGTTGTTTGGGGGTGAAGGAAGCATCAGTGAATGTACAGTGCAGCGATGGTTCCAAAAATTTCGTGTTGGAGATTTTGATCTCGAAGACAAGGAAGGTCGCGGTAGGCCCTCTGTTGTTGATCACGACCATCTTAGGGCATTGGTGGAAGATAACCCTCGCAAAACCACTCGGGACTTTGCGAGAGAAGTTAGTGTCGACCACTCAACAGTCGTTCGCCATCTCGAACAATTGGTAAAGTTAAAAAGCTCGACACGTGGGTACCTCACGAATTGACCCAGAGCCAAAAACATCGGCGTTTTGAAATTTGCAATTCTCTTCTGTTGCGCTACCAAAATGAACCATTTCTTAATCGAATCGTGACATGTGATGAAAAATGGATCCAATACGACAACAGGAGACGGTCAGGCCACTGGCTGGACAAGGATGAAGCACCAAAACATTTCGCGAAACCAAGCCTGCACCCGAAAAAAGTAATGGTGACAGTGTGGTGGTCTCTGCAGGTGTATTCATTACAGCTTCCTAAATACTGGCGAAACAATCACGGCTGAAACATATTGTCAAGAAATTGACAAAATGCATAGGAAATTGCAAAATCTTTGTCCAGCATTGGTGAATCGGAAAGGACCAATTCTTCTTCACGATAACGCCAGGCCACATATCGCAATGCCAACTCTTAGGAAACTTCAGGAATTGAAATATGAAACACTTCCGCACCCTCCATACTCCCCCGATCACTCGCCGACGGACTTCCACTTATTTAGACATTTGGACAACTTAAGAGGAAAAAATTTTAGGGACCGAAGTGAAACCGAAAATGCCTTCCGCGAGTTTATTGAGAGTTTAAATAAAGATTTTTTAGAAACTGGAATAAAAATGCTTCTGACACGTTGGCAACTATGTGTTGATAATGATGGAACATATTTTAAATAAATAATCTTAGTTTTATACAAATTATAATAATTTTTTTTTTTGGCATATAAAAACCTGCATTATTTTTGCACCAACCCAATAGTACCTGGCTCTTTCCCCTTCACTAAAATAACTATTTGAACTAGCTAAAATTCACAAATTATTTCACTAAACTATTTTCCAAAACTATTATTTTTCCATTTCTTTCTTCCACTATACTGTCCCCATCTGTGACACTTGACTCTGATACCTAAAAAGTTTTTAAACAATATTTTCTAATCGCAGAAAAATGCTTGCTAAAACTTATGTTTGCAAGATTATGATACAATGACAATCCGTGAAATCGTGGCTTTCAAAAATAAATTGAAACAGCTGACTAAATAGAGCTCTAAATGTGGCTATTCAATGAATAGTTTCTTTGTATGCTAATTCTCGGTCATACACAAATTTCGAGGGATAGCTTTAACAAGCATATTCAAGAATTCATCACTTATAAGTCTATGTATGCATTTTTTATTATTATTATTATTTTATTTTATTTTGTTATATTTTTTTTGAAGGAGCGTCATTGGCGCGTGGAAAGTGTTCCCTCGTTACAGATACTACTGCCCAATATGAGATAGTGATCTGTGAAGGCCGCTAGGAGGAGGAAATCTAAGGGCAAACAATGGACTCAAATCCGGGATCTGCATATGGAGTCATGCGCTCTACCGCTGAGCTGAAACCATTCCTTTATAGTTTCTCATACCGCTGCTAGAGGAACTATTGTGACCGTATCAAATTTTCTGCGGAAACATATATTTTGAGGTCCCTTGAATCTACGAAAGAGATTTTTTTAGAAATTGATCTGTGTGCGTGTGTGTGTGTTTTATTTTGTTTTCGTGGTGACATAATTAAAAAAAAAAAAAAAAAGGAAAAATCTCAGCAAAGTTCAAACTTGGAACTATAAGTGCTATTAGAGGAGACCCCACAATAAGGTTTTGAATCCGTCAACCAAAAGTACCATTTTATTAAATGAATTTTCAGTTTTTGCGATTTTTTTCGTAAACTGAAAATCCGACTTTTATTTAAAACTTTTCTTGTCGAACACTTAATTTACGAGCGCCTTTGGTGAAGAGATGTTGTTGTGCATGATTTGTTAATTAAATTATATTAATTATACTAAGGAGGGAGAAAATAGCTAAGTGGTTAGCGTACTGGACTCCCACGCGGAGGACCCGGGTTTGAGTCCAGATGTGCTACCTTAGATTTTCTCTTCCTAGGAGCCTCTACAGCTCACTGTCTGTTATCTGTAATGAGAGAACACTGTCGGAGGCCGGCAGTACACTGAGAAGGCTCAGGGCGCCAATAACCATAGATAATGGCGCGCCTTAAATTAAAAAAAAAAAATCTGGTGTGAAACATTCATACAACTTTCTCTTACTCCAGTTCTCAAAATTTTTAATTGACAAATTTTATAGTTTGTGCACCAAATTTAATGAAATTTGTCGAAAACTGAAAAAAACTATTCAGTAAAATTGCACTTCCGGTTTACTGATTTCCTTCAAACTCGGAATTTTGGCCATCTGTTTATTTCTAATTAATTTTGTTTGGATGATAGAGTTGTATAATCAAGTATGATACCACTTTAGAGGAAGCTGTAACCCTACCCCTCTCCTAAAAGGACCCTTAAATGAATTTTTCCAGAGAAATGTTTTATATAAAAGTTGTATATCCTTGGATGTTTAGTTTATATGTACCGTTTCAAGATAATCGTACGGGCCATTTATGAGAAAATCGCGAAAAAGTGAAAAAATCATTTAGTAAAGTGTTAAAACTAAAGCACTTCCGGTGATCCAACTTTTCTTAAACTCGGAATTTCAACAACATATTTAATTCTAATTAACATTATTTAAATGACCGAATTATTTCATAAACTGAAATACCACTTTAGATAAAACCTAACCCCACCCCTCTCCCATAATTGCCCTTAAATGAATTTTTCCAGAGAAATGTTTCAAATAAAAGTTGTAGCTCTTTGTATGTGTAGTTGATGTACATAGTTTAAATAAAATCGTTGGAGCCATTTTTGAGAAAATTGCAAAAAAGTAAAAAAACCAACAAGTAAAGTGGTACTTCCGGTTGAGGAATTTTCACAGATGACCCACTGTCAGATGCCATGGTAATAGCTAAACGGAATATCAACTTTCAACTTTCTACGGTTTTTGTTTTTGAGCTACGCTGTTCACATACACACAGACACACACACACACACAAAGACACACAGTCACACACAGACTATTTGCTAAAAACCACTTTTTTAGACTCAGGGGACCTCAAAACGGATATTCCGGTGAAAACTCGATATCGAAAATTTGACACGATTACAATACTTCCTCTTACTAGGAGTTAGAGAAAGTAAAAATTAGTAAGAGGAAGTCGTATGAGTGTTTCACACCAGATTTTTTAAATTTTTATTATTTTATTTTGTGATTCATTATTTTATATCAACTACTTTTTTATGAGGGCGGTAAAAGTCAAAGTATACAACTGAAGCTGCATCCACGTCTTCATTTTGCTTACTTCCTTTTGTTTATATCTTTAATCTGTATTGAAAATTTTCTTCAAGTTCTTGTATGTTTTCCATGTTTCCTCTGTGAGTGTTGTGTGTATGTGAGAGAGAGGTGAGAGTGAGAGAGAGAACAATATATCTCAAAAACGAAAAGTTGCAGGAAGCTTAAACTTGGTAACCCGTTTATGTATTGCCACCGCATTTGGCTTAAAGGTTTCGGCCTAAAATCCATCAACCGGAAGTGCGAGCGGGAGTTAAACTTATCTCGAATACTTCGTTTTCTTCTTTCCCTATCTCCTTTGTGCCGTGAGGCGTGGAGAAGCAGCCCCAATACAGCCCTTTCATCGGTCCCTATCCCGTGCCATACTTCTTATCCCCGTAAGGATTCCCCTCTTGTCTGGCCGAATTTTTCAATATATTCTTCATACTTGAGTCGAGGTCTACCTCTTGTACTCTTGCCAATGGGATTGGCATGGAGCATTTGTTTGGCCTTGCGCCTGTTCTCCATTCTCAAAACATGACCTGTCGGGCCTCCAAAATTTGCCGCGCTGGCTGTACCTGAAGATCTTCTCTAATTCGCGCATTCCTGATACAGTCCCTCCTAGTTTTACCAAGGATGCGCCTCAGGAAGCGCATTTCCACAATCGACAGCTTACTGGCATGCCTATCCAGCACCGTCCCCCTTTCAGCGCCATAAAGGAGCACAGGCAAGATCACCGTTTTATATAGTGGCAATTTAGTATCAGGGCTTAACTCCTGCTTTCCAATCAGTGTGTTGCTTATTTGGTAGAATACGCCGTTAGCTTTCTTTATCCTATTTAATACCTCCTGATCAATCCTGCCATCTCGACTGATTACCGATCCCAGATATTCGAAGTCAGTGACTGTCTGCAGAACTTCTCCATTGCATATAATTCGGACTGATGATTCCTCCTCATCTTTCCCTACGCACATTACCTTACTTTTGGATGTATTAATGATCAATTTTTTGCGGCACAGCTCTTCCCACCATTCAGTCACTGCTGTCTGGAGTTGCTCTTGTATACTTCCTATTAGTACTATATCGTCAGCATAGATCAGAACCTGTGCTTGTAGCAGTGGCATGTTTCAGTATCCGATCAAGGTTCTAGGAGGTCCTTCACTTATATATTTTCCAAATTTCGTCCATATAGATTGTGAACAATAATGGGCTTAAACAGTCTCCCTGTTTGACTCCTTTTAGCAATTGGAAAGGTTCTGATTCCCTTCCATTTAGCCTTAATACACCTTTAAGGTGCTGGTACACCGATTTGATTGCTTTTATTAAACTTGACGGTATCCCCCTGCGCATCAGTGCTTGCTATATTTCATGTGTAGGGACCGAGTCAAATGCAGTTTTGAATATCCAGGAAGGCAAGGTAAATACTTTTTATTGGTATCCCAAGCCTTTTCCGTGAGCATTCTCAAAGAGAATATGTGGTCCTGAGTTTGTCTACCTGGTCTGAAGGCGGCCTCTGTGAGTGTTGTGGGTATGTGAGAGAGAGGATAGAGGGGAGAGAGAGAGAGAGAGAGAACAAAATATCTCAAAAACGAAAAATCGCCGGAAGTTCAAACTTGATATCCCGTCTAGGAACTGCCACCGCATTTGACTCAAAGGTTTTGGCCTAAAATCCATCAACCGGAAGTGCGTGTGGTAGTTTATGTTTTATCTTTCAGTTCACACTCGTCTCGAATACGGCTCCAACAATTTCTTTAAACTTCGTATACCATCTATACAAATGCAACCCTATCACTTTTATTTGAAAAATCTACCAGAGAAAATTGATTTTTTTATGGGGTTCTGGGAGTATTGGTTCTATTACGTATTTAATATAAATAAACGTTACAAATATTGCTTGAATTCGTAATTTGAAGAAAATATGCGTCTTTAGAGGGCGACAGATTTTTGGAATATTCTCGAAAACTTCAGCAATCACTTTCTTTAATTGCACACAGATAAACATGTCACTTTTATTTGATACATTTTTCCAAAAAAAAAAACAAAAAATGACTGATTTGGAATAATTGTGTCATTAAATTTCAAAAGTTATAGGCAGTTGGTTAAGTGTTTTTGGTGCGCTCTACTGGGCCACAATATAATCCATTTTTCTACCTGTCAAGATTAGTAGGTACGTATACTACTTATATTAGGGCAAATATGTAAAACTTGAGTTTAAAAAAAAAATTATCATTTTATACTAACAAACGTAAGAGAATGTCATGTAACGTTTTCATGCCAATTTTTTTCAAACAGTAGTTTTATGAAGAATTTAAATACTTAAATGATAAATACCTGTTACATAAGATTGGCTAATCTCTCATCTCTCTCTCTCTCTGACCCTATAGTTAGATAGTTATGAAACAAGGTAAGATGTATATTAAAGGGCTAATTTAGTACTACTAGTAATAATAGTTATTATCTTGTTACCAAAGCTGTGCTACTGTGTTGAGGATAGGGTAAAAGCTCATACAACTTTACACAAGGTCATAATCCCACTCCATCATAAACGTATTTGTTGATAAACCTTAAGTTATATAGTGTTTAGGAAATAATTTTCGAACAATGTAGTTAAATAATTTATACATGTCATTCTCTAGCACCTCTATATTTAACTATTTCATTTAATTATATTAATTAATGTGCAGATAACAGATAAATCAAGTATTATTGCTTGGTCTTTAAGATTCTAAAATCAATATTAAGGTTAATATAAGAATCGCTGTCATAAGCTGGTGTTTCTGGACTGGTAGTTGATGTTCAATCAACAGAGGCGTTGACAGTTCTTTTAACCTGGTCCGCGTATGAGGGAAACCAGGCTGGGATTTGGGCAGATCCGGCTTATTCATTTCTGTATATCCTCAAAATGGGCTGGAGTTCACTGTACAGCATCTTTTTGCCAGCTTTGAATCAGAAAATTTTTGCTAATTTGCTGATTTCAAAATTCAATATTGTAACGTTTTTTCCCTCTAAACTAGCTACTGCACCTAGTTTTAAGTGGGTTCATATAGATAAAATACTCTAACCTTCAATAAAGAAAAAAACAATTTATTGTTATACACAATAAATTACAAAAAAAACAACACTTAATAATAATTATTTCACAGTTTAAACCACAAAAGTTCACATTGTTCACTTTTTATACACTTTCCACAAACGTACACTTCGTTTGTAACTGGAAACTCTCTCAACTCTCTGCGGTGGAGAATCTTCTAGAACTTCCTCGATTCTTCTAGAGAGAACTAGAGCGCCGCCAGCGTTTCCCAGCAGCCACTAGAAGAACCTTAGATACCTGCCTTCTCTCCTAGATGGCACCATTGGCTGCGTTACAATATGTTATTTAAGGGCAAATTCCATAGCAGCGATCATTCCATCAAAATTGATGATCCACTCTCCTATCGCTTTAGAAATTTTGAATTGGCGTTTCTATCTCAACAAACTCCCGCGGCAAATCCGTCCACTTACAAAATGCAAACATACAGATTCAGGATACAGGGGATTTCAGTAATGAAGTGAGTGCCGTTGCTTTTAGCTGGTACACAAGTGAAATTATTTTTACTAAAAAAAAACTCTAAACTCTCCAAAAATTGAATCATTTAAGGAAATCTGAAGCTTATTTACCAAAGTAAAGTTATGTATTGAGAAAAGTAATGTTTCTTTACATTCGAGTTCAGATATTGACTACACGAGTGCAGCCAGTGGGACAACTGAATGAAAATGTAACAATACTTAGCTCACATATTGAATATTAATTTTTTCAACAACAACAACATAAAACTGGTTCTCAATTTATATGAATATGAAAGCTATAAAAGCTGCAAGAACTGAGAATTAATTTAAATTCAAGTCAAATATTTCCTCCCCCTCTCTCTCTCTCTCTACATAACCTGTTCTCTTTAGTATAACCTCAAATCCGTAATTTATCTGGGATTCATTTTAAAATACGTTCTTGTTTTCACGTATTACCGCTAGATGTCAGGCTAGTCAGAATTGAATAATATTACAATTTTTTTTTTTTTACTTGTTAGAAAAAGTTGTGGCTGTTTTAATTTTCTGACACTTACGATTAAAAGCATAATTTCGCTTAGTAATTTCTTTTTTCGATTTAATAATTGTCACATTATTACACAGTTGCAAAAAAATAAAAAAAATATTTAACAATGTGATCACAACATTTAAATCTTTTCAAAACTGTCTAAGTTAAGTGCAATCTTTCGAAGATTTATTGGCCCCTGCGTAACAAAATTTCAATCATTCCGTTTATTTTGATCTAGTTCATCATTGTTACGCTGGTTAACTTTCTCTTTACCACTTTTTAATAATCTAATTGCCGTACATTTATCGTTGCTGGTTATGTCATTTTCTAGAAGGCAGAAGATTTTATTTTATCCTATTTATTTGAGATTTGAAACGATATAATTAGAATTTAAATAAATTCGTAAAAACAATAATTAGAAATAAATCAAATCAGATACAGATAAAAGTAAAGAGTCAGCATCAGAGACATTTTCCGTGGTAGCCTGCTTCATTTTGTGGTCATCGACCGGTTTCGGGCGTTCGCCCATCTTCAGGATGCGTTTTTCAGACAGTGTGCCAACACAGACTCGTACAGTGACTTAGTTTCACACTAACTGAGGTGTATTTTTAAAAATACTAAACTCTTAAACTAGGTAAAGGGATGTGGCCAGATGGGTGGGAAAACATCGTGTTTGGGTGTTTTAAGGGGCAATCTTTTACAGTGGGACGCGGGTGTCTAATCTTTAAACTACTGTTGTTGGAGGGAGGATTACTTCACAATTAACTAACAAAAACATTTAAAATATACAAAAAATTAAAAAAACTAAAGATACACAAAATACAATCTAAAACAAAATTAAACACCGATAAAACAAAACAATTTTAAAATTCATTCATTCGTTTTAAAACTGAACGATTTGGTATATAAATTAAGTTTTCAGTTCAAAGAATTAGACACCCGCGTGCCCCCACCTGTTAAGAAAAGAATTTGCCCTTTAAACAACCCAAAACACGTGTTTTCCCACCCATTCTGGCCACTCCTTACCTAGTTTAAGAGTTTAGTATTTTAAAATACACCCCAGTTAGTGTGAAACTAAGTCTCTGTACGAGTCTGTGTTGGCACACTGTCTGAAAAAACGCATCCTGAAGATGGGCGAACGCCCGAACGGTCGATGACCACAAAATGAAGCAGGCTACCACGGAAATAAATGTCTCTGATGCTTTCCAGCTCTGCGGAACCAACCACCACAACAAAAAGTAAAGTGCTTTGAAATATACTTCCTTTCTCATATCTGTTGAATATAGGAGAGGCTGATATGCTCCCCCCCCCCAAAGAAGATGTGAGATTCCTCCCAATGGATGAATGAATGAATGTTTGTTTATTGTTAAAAATATAAACTTATAAAACTTTACAGAATACAAACATAAAGCATACAGCAATGCCTGAATACAGCCGTTTGCCAGGAGTTGGGCGTGATAATTATAATATAAAAAATAGAAATAAAAATAACAAAAACAAAATAAAAGAAAAATAAATAAATAAATTAAATTATATTTTCCATTCTTGTTCTTCTATATTCTAATCCAAGCTTTGCAAAATTATACACTAGTTTTATATTTTCTCCTAGTCAATAAACTAACTAGTTCTCTTTTTGAGATTACGTCCTTTTCTAAAGTACCTTCTTCTAATAGATCCTAATATAGGACTTTTTTTTTTTTTTAAGGATTTTTCCTCAAACTTGAGGTTTCCTCAGACCAATTATCCTAATCTTGTTACTGTAAATATCTTATATAGATCTACCAAAATCTATATGCACTATGTCATATACCCAATTAAAAACCAGACTTACAGTCTTCCATTAAAAAAAAATTAACAAATAAATAAAAAAGTAATGATTATTTAAAAAAAAAAAAAACCGTCACTTATTAAAAATAAATAAATAAAAAATTAACGCTAAAAATAACCTATAAAATAACCACATCCGGACTTCACACACATATATCGACAAAGTAGAGTGTACTGCAGGATATTATAGTTTTAAAATATACAGTCAATACTAGTTCTCCATTTCAGCCTATCCAGCGCGTCTTGCTTGCACAGACCTCGTCCAGCCATGATCTCTTTGATGCCATTTTGCCAGTTGTTCCTAGGCCTGCCTCTTTTCCGGCCACCTTGCCTGTTTTGGTCCGGGCAAGAATATAGCTCCTTGTGAGTGGCCAACCATTTGTCTGCGTGTCGTAGGAGGCGACTAAAAGACCTGCTTGGAGATTCCCAACCAAGCAGCCCCTTATCCAGAATCCTTGTCCCGGTCTTTCCTTATCCCTTTTTCCAATTTTATTTATCCTTCCATCCCTTTTTTTTTAATGGATTCAGGGGGGTTCATGAGCCGTGGTGAAGGCGACCTCTCTAAGGAACGGGCACCCTGACAGAAAAGCCCCTGGTCCTCCAGGTTGGGGGTTTTCGCTATGAGCCAGCTCCCCATTCGAAGCAAAAAAACATACCTGCTAAAAGACCAAAAGAAAGAAAAAATATAGGACATATTGTCATAAAATGAAGGGTGACCTTCTATCTCATTTCTATTGCATAGGGAGCAGATATGAATCCTATCAGGATCCCAAGCATTATAATTTAAATTTAATAAATCCCCCCTTTATTTTAAAAAAACTATTCTTATAACGTCTGCATTATTTGCATCATTGATATAGGGATACTTTACTGGCAATAGTTCTTTGTATAATAAATAGGTGGTACTGAGTGGCCTGCGCTGAGATGGGAATAACCTTGTAAATTCTAATTTATTTTCAAAAGTGAAGGAGGAAGTCCTCGAGACCAGTGGCGTTTTAATCTTTTGGTAGGATTATCAGTGATGATGAGAGACGACAGTGTTTGGATATGAAGATTAGAATGGGTAGTTGTGAAATCATTTTTTTCCTTTTTTTTAAACCAGGATGTTATTAGCTGATTGTGACAAATGGAATTTTAAGATCATAGTAAGGAGCACTGGAAAGGATTGGATACGATATGAATTGGAATGCTTGATTGCATCCAAACCTATCCAAGGGGCTGTAATCTTTTCTTGTTTGCAAAATTATAATCCCATATTTTTGACGATGTAGTAACGAACTTTTTTTTTTATTAAAAGGATCTTTGACAAAACAAAAAATAATTTTTAATTTCCAATTTCTTTCTGTATTAAAATTGAATACAACAACAAAAAATTCAATCGATAATATTCTTATTATTGAAACAACAACAGCAACAAAAAAAAAAAATAGGAGGAATATTCGAATTATTTGTAGTAAACTATTTTGTCATGGGCACACGCCATTTAACATTCATATTCAACAAGTGTCTTATAAAATATCTATTATACTACGTATATATATATATATTTATAAATTTATTATAATATTTATTTTATTTATTTATTTATTTATTTATTTTTTTTTATGGTTTAAAATGTTCTATGACTTTTTAAATTTTTACTTTTTTAGTAATACGTTTTTTTAGATCATTCATAGATCATTCTTTTTTTTTATTACCACTTTTTTACTGTAAGCGAAATATTGTGAACGTATCAAAATTTCGAATTTGAGTTACCACAGGAAGTAAAGTATGTGCTTTGAGGTTCCATCAATACGGGTAGTTGAATCGTCAGACAAGTTTAAGTGAATCTCGCAACCGGGATAACACTTCAAATAAATTGTTATTCAAGTTTATCTTGGTAATGCCTAAAGAAACTGCCCCCCCCCCCCTTATTATCAATTTCTTTAAGTTTTATTAGATGTGATGTATTAAAATCTGGTGTGAAACATTCATTTTCAACAACTTTCTGTTATTACTGTTAATTAATTATAATTACATATAAAATGACTTATTTTATTTAAATTTCAAATTTTAATTCGCAGTCAAGTATTCTCGGACCGATACTATATTCTATTAGTACAATGGATATCCCTACATCTGCTGACACACTGTTGGCTACATATGCAGACGACATAGCAATACTTTCAACTCACAAAGACGCCACCACTGCATCCTTACTCATATAGGACCATTTAAACCTTATGCAGGAACACTTCAAGCTTTGGAAAATCAAAATTAATGAAACACATGTAACATTCACGCTCTGACGATCAAACTGTCCGACTGTGTATATTAACAATACTCCTATACCACACGAAAAAGACATCCGATGGACTCTGCCTAGATAGACGCTTAACTTGGAACACACACGTCACGAAAAATCGTGAAAACAGTCAATGAAAACCAGATACTTCCTAGTAAAACGCTACTTGTCACAAGATCTAAATTAAACTTGAAAAACAAAGTTCATATCTACAAATCCATAAGACCAATATGGACTACAACTCTGGGGAACTGCCAAACCGACACACACACTAAACGGATACAAGCCATACAGAACCTTTGTACTGGGAACAATCACACAATGCCCATACTATGTTTCTAACATGACGCTGTACATACTGACCTTCAAATCCCATTTGTACACGACTTAACACAACAACTTTGCAAACAATTCTACAGCAAACTAGGAACACACACGAACCCGCACGTCACAACCTGTCCTCGCCTAACCATTCCTGGAAATCCTCCCAGACGTTTGAAGCGCACTAGTAGCCAAGGGACCTCCTGTCACAGGAAGAGGAGTAACAAGACCAGGAAGAGTGGCATTGGCCACATCCTTCGAGCCTTCATTTATCTAAGCCCACATTTACTTATTGTATTATTATAGATTGTAAATATAAATAAACCAAAAAAAATAAAAAAAATTGATCATTATCCGTACATAAAATATAGAGGGGCTATGGGAACTACTACGTACTAAGATAGGTAATAAAAATGATTAATTATATATCCAATTGTAGAAGTTGTTGGCCGTTAGAAATGATCTGATGTATCTCTTAGTTGGCTGATCAGCCGGGGGTATCATAAGAAAAACACTAAAAAATTTTTTTAAGTGTTTTTCATTAATGGCCCGACGTTTCGACAAAAATTGTTTGTCTTCTTCAGGGGCTATCTTGTAAATACAGAATTGTGTGCTCTAGTAATGTCAATATGACAGTCATAATTGAACACGTAGTAATTAATAGAGCATACAATTTTTCCGAATCTAAGATAGCCTCTGAAGAAGACAAACAATGTTTGTCGAAACGTCGGGCCATTAATAAAAAACACTTAAAAAAATTTTTTAGTGTTTTTCTTATGATACCCCCGGCCGATCAGCCAACTAAGAGATACATCATGATTAATTATAGTTTAGATGAAGATGCCAAAAACATTGAACCCAGCCAATATAATATTATCGCTACAAATTCTATAGAAATGCCTAAAATCAATTTATTTATTCTTTTTTTGAAAAAATATTACAAATAAAATGATTGATTTATATTATATTGGTGCAGTTAACATTCAAAGTTTAAAGGAAATTATTTTCGAGAAAATTGTCCTCCTCCCCCCCTCAAAAAACTTATGCTGTACAGTTGCACTTGCGGTTTTTTTTTTTAAATTTGGAATTTTATCAAAAATAACTTTAAAGCGATACCTTGAAAGGAAAACTTAAACGCTGCTGGTTTTCCCAAAATTTCAGAAAAACAACAATAAATTTTTCCAAGAAAATTTGTCTAATAAAAGTGATAGGCATTTATGTATGTATATAGGCAGTTTACGATGTTTTAAGCAAATCGTTTGGAGTCGCAAAATGGAAAGCGCTTAAAACTAAAACTAAAATCACCCAGTATAGTGGCACATTTGATATTGACCAAAAAATGTTGGCACAGTTGGATATTGACCAAAATCATATTGTCAGGATCGTTGGTAATACCTAAACGGAGTACCAAGTAGGAGCTTCCTGCGATTTATGGGGGTTATATTTTAAATAATATATCATTAAAGGAAGTTTGTACGTTGGCTGTGGCAGGAGGGTCAAAATCCAGGTACAAGAGAACTATTAGAAGAAAATTCAAATCAATCAGCACTCAGTCTTTTACCCCCTTCTAGAAATCATATAATATAAAGTGCAGAGCACACACACACACACACACACACGCATATATGCTTTCAGGCTATTCGCTAAAAGCATATTTTCCTATTCAGCGGGACCTCAGAAGTACCCAGCTGGGAGCCAAAATATGCAAATTGATAAAATTTGGTCAATTATCTTATTGAACATTTTGAAGTTTTTATAGAAACTGAAAATTAATTAAATTACTATTATTATAAACTGTAAGCAATTTTACACCTAGTAAGAGGAAGTATTGTAATCGTGTCAAATTTTCGATATCGAGTTTTCACCGGAAATATCCGTTTTGCGGTCCTCTGAGTCAAAAAAAAAAGTGGTTTTTAGCAAATAGTTTGTGTGTGTGTCTGTGTGCGTGTGTGTTATATGAACGAAATTCCTTAACCGGAAGTACCAAATTACTAGTTGTTTTTTTTCAAGTTTTTGCGATTTTCTCAAAAATGGCTCCAACGATTTTGCTTCAAACTTGGTATATCAACTACACATACTAACAACTACAACTTTTATTTCAAACATTTCTCCGGGAAATTTCATTTAAGGGCAGTTATGGGGGAGGGGTAGGGTTAGGTTTTCATCTAAAGTGTTAGTTCAGTTTATTAAACAATTCTACCATCTAAATAATGTTAATTAGAATGTTGTAGAAATTCCGAGTTTCAAAAAAATCGGATAACCGGAAGTGCGTTTGTTTTAACACTTTACTAAATGATTTTTTTTTTTTCACTTTTTCGCGATTTTCTCAAAAATATCTTCGACGATTTTTTTGAAACTTCTTTATATAAACTAAACATACAATGGTCTACAACTTTTATTTAATACTTTTCTCTGGGAAAATTCATTTATGGTCATTTTTGGAGGAGGGGAGTGGTTATGTTTTTCTCTAAAGTGCTACATAGTGGATTATACAATTCTACCATCCAAACAAAATTAATCAGAAATAAATAAATGGCCAAAATTCCGAGTTTCAAGAAAATTAGTAAACCGGAAGTGCGCTTTTACTGGACAGTTTTCTCAGTTTAAAGACGAATTTCATTAAAGTTGGTACACAAACAATAAAATTTGTCAATTATAATTTTGAGAACTGGAGTAAGAGAAAGTTGTGTGAGAGATTCACACCAGATTTATTTTTATTTTTTTTTATAAAGTGACATTTAGTGAAATTAACTAACCTAAAAGTGTAAATAATATTTTGACATTCAATTTGTTAATGAAAAACATTGTTGGTGCGTGCACATCTATCTATTATTATTATTCTATATTCCTAAATTTTTATTACTAAATCAAATCAGATTATTATACTTTACTTTCATCAAATTCTCAGTGATTCAAGTGATTTGTATTATCTATTCCCACATTCACTATTGTATTGTAATGTTATTGTGATGATGTGTGTAGGTAGCTTGTGGTGTAGCGTTTTAGCGAAAAGGGCTTGTATGTATATACGGTAAAGAGATAGAAGTAATAGCACTGTTTTATAAATACATATATTATTCTTTAAGCAAGTTTAAGTATATTACACTATCACACTGTATGTTAATAAAATAACGTTTATTTAGAATAAGGGCAAATATCTATCATTGGCACTGAGCAATTCCTGAAGTAGTGTTTCGATGTTTCCAGCTTGATTTGTATCACTAGTCTCTTGTTGGAAGGAATGTTTCTCTTTGTTCTTCAGTTCCTCCCCTGTTAGGAGAAGGGGGTAATACAATGCCATAATTGTTTTTGTACCGTACCAGTAACTGGACTTGTATACTTGGCTAGCCCTTTTGCAATGGAATGTCAATCTTTTTCTTAATTTGAGATAATTATAAAATAATCTAAATTATTTCTAAAAACTATTATTTTTTGATTTCGTCTTTCCACTACAGTATTTATATACTGATGTGAATTAAAAATAAATAAATTATAAAAAACAAGGCCGACCTTAATAACTTGTATTTCCGGTAAAATCTTCATTTCGAAAATTTCACACGATCGAAATCTTTCCATTTTTCCCAGACTAAGAGTGAGTAAAAGATATAGCAATATTTAGAAACTTGATTGGATTGATTTTATACAAATGGGAATTTTTGTTTAGTACCACTATTACATCGATATTATTTTAATGATAACATAGATACTTAATATATTCATATCGTATATAATGTATTGGGTGGATGTAATTGTGGTGGTTGGTTCCGCAGAGCTGGAAAGTATCAGAGACATTTTCCGTGGTAGCATGCTTCATTTTGTGGTCATCGACCGGTTTTGAGCGTTCCCCATCTTCAGGATGCGTTTTTCAGACAGTGTGACAAACGCATCCTGAAGATGGGCGAACGCTCGGAAAATGTCTCTGATATTGGATGGATGTGTTGTTGAGTGGTAGTGTAAGGTAAGTGGTGTTGACAGGGCTTATGTGTGTGCGTGTGTGTGTGTGTGTATGTTTTAAAGAGATATAATGAAGAAATCACCACTGCTTATAATAAAAATAATTTGACTATATTTGAATTATTGGATAATATGAATAACAATTACAAGTTAATTGTTATAAATATAAAGAAACTCTTGTACTTAAAAACCAGCTTGATTTAAACTTAAATATTAAACTTCTTGACACCACTGACTATAAGACGAATTCTTCTAAGACGTTGAATACTTTGTAACAGACTAATCAAAGAATAATGCTCTTAGTAGTTAAAAAATGCCCTTTATAAATGATTTCGAGAAGGGGTTAAAAGACAAAGAATGGCCAAGTTCTTCGACCTCTCATGTAACGGTAACCTTGTACCTAGATTTTGACCCTTCGGCCAGCCAACTTACATATTTCCTTTAAAAATTATATTATTTAAAATATAGAATATATTTCCAATTTCTTCTTCCACTGCAGTATCTACAAACAATATCATGAGGTCGCTTTTAAAGAAATCATAAGGCCATGTTTGATGTATTGTAATACAAATTTGAAAAATACATTTAGTAAAGTGGTATTACCAGTTCAGCAATTTTGACCTATAATCCCCCACCCCTGTAATATTTTAACGCAATTGCTCAACAATTTACTATTCACTAGCATTTTGATCAGTGACATCAATAAACATGCACAAATTTCTACAGAACTAGCACTCAATTCAGGACCTGAACAGTCCAAAAATTTATACCCTCCCACTAACCCGCCTCACAAACCACCTTACATCGCTGGGGCTAGAGAAATTGCCTTGAGGCCTTGTAGTGTAAGTGTTCAGAATTCTAATTTTTAAGAGTCCTCCCTGCCTTCTCCCGCCACCACAGCTGCTGATTACACTTCAAAGTTTAACAAATGAACTTTTTTTATCTGTATCAGCTAATTTACTTGTTACTATGGATGTCGACACACATAAATATTAGTAAACAAAAAAATATGTTTAAATAAATAAATAAAAAAATGTTTAATAGTTGATAAAAATAGTTGATATCATATTGAAGTTATTAAACATGATGAAACAAATAAAACAGATTTGAATGTTAACTCGGGAGGAAGATGGAAATCAAGATAATATGATTCAGTTGGAGATAATGCAATTATCTTACTAGCGGTAACAAGAAAATCTCGTTTATAGCAAAACTTTAGTAGCCGTCAATGTTTTAACTTATAAAACAATCTTTGAGATACTGTTGAATAAATATTTTTATTGAGTGTTCTTAAAACTTACTTGTAACCGTTTGTGAGAAAATAAAGAACTCAAAAAAAAAAAAAAAAATTCGTCAGTAAGGATTTTTATCGAAAAACTTCGTGTAAGTTGTGGTTTAAAAGGTACCAAAAAAAAAAGAATACCATGTTTGAGGGTTGCGATTATTGTTTTTTTTTTTTTTTTTTTTTTTTAATATCACTTTTTTATTTTACCAAAAAAAAGTTTTACAAAATGAGTCAAAGATAATACAAGTAATGTACGGCATGGGAAAAAAATTCCGTCTGCCGGAGGTCGATTCATAGAACAGAAATATACACACACAAGAACAAAAAGAAAAAATAAATAAACATGAAAAATAATTCGAAAAAGAAACAAAAATAAAGTTTTACTTATATGATTTGTAACTCAAAGTAAACAATCAAAATCTTATAAAATATGAAATCACAAACATTCAAAAATTGAATTCCATTACTAAATGGTATCGATAGTGCCAGGCATGTCGAGCGTATTTGATTAAAGGACGAAAATTATTTTCTAACTGTTCAATAAACTGACTTTTAGTTAAAGTTGCAGAAGCCACATGTAGATGACGGATCTCAGAGAGGATGGTGCATTCCGCCATAAAATGAACAATGTCCTCCCTAACACGGGCATTACATAAGGAACACATTGCATTTTCCCTTACTGGTGCACCATTCAAATACAATAAATCACCTCTGATCTTAAATAGCCATCTTAACTCAACCAAAGTCAATCCCTGAGCTTTATCATTAATGAAATCAAACATGTCAAAGTTACGATCTAATTGTTTATACAGTAGGAATCGTGAGCTGGAACTAACTTGTTCACAAAGCTCTTCTCTAAATTTAGTTCGTAATTTTTCTAATATAACGTTAAACAGCCTTGGTCAATCATCTACATTGTTTAAAGAAAAAAGCGAATCACATGAGAGTTCAGCAACAATCATTCCAGTTCTTAAGCCATATTGCACCGCGACCAACAACTTCAAGGGCGACTATTTTAGGAAGGCGGTAATCAGGAAGTTTAAAAAGTTTCAAGATATAATAAAAATAAATTTTCAGAGTAAACAGAAACAGCTGATCTACGTTTGTCTCCAAATACAACATATAATTAAGAGTTTTTTAGGAAGGGCAAATAGTTTTCTAATAAAAAAACCGCAAGGCTTTTTCAAGTTGCTCAAATTTCTCATAACCCCAGATTTGAGAGGCATAACAAAGAATTGAACGACAAATTGCATTGAACATTTTAAATTTTGCAGGAAGAGGAATTACATCTTGAGTAATAAAATCTTGCCATATACTATTCAGAGCAAGTTTCGTTATGGATACTTTATTATTAACATGACGATTAAAAGAAAGACGTGGAGTTAATGTAACGCCGAGATATTTGTATTCTTTCACAATTTCTATCGGATTATTATTAAAATACCACCGATCTTTGCCTGCCAACCTGCCACCCTTCCTAAAAACAATAATTTTCGATTTGTCTAAATTAACTGATAAATTCCATTGTAAGCAGTACGATTCCAGTGTTTTAATGTTCCTCTGAAGACTGGCTGCATTATCTGCGACTAGTACCACGTCGTCAGCGTACATAAGGACTTTAATTACGGAGTTGCCAACCCTCACACCCGATTCCAGGGCAGCTGGCAAATCGTCAAGATACAATGCGAACAAAAGTGGACTCAATACGCAGCCCTGCCTTACTCCTGAAACCACGTCAAACCACTCTGAAATACCATCTTTTCCACGCCCCGCAACATTTATAACATTTATTGGTAATTGACAGGTATAAAGATGCCTGCACACTATCAATATTATTGATCAATAATATTGATCATATGTGGATTAAGATGATTAATAAAGTGGCCCGTAGACGATCAATGTTCACGTCAATATATTGCACAATAATATTGTATGGCCAACCCATACGAAGCAATATTATTGCACAATACATTAGTTCATGGCTGGCACTTCTGTAGTCAATATGTGTATTCGGTTTAATTCCTTTAAGTTAGTGCGCAACGAATTAAATTTTTTAACTAATTGTGACTTATCAGCATCCGGGTAGTATTCTCTATATTTAGAAAACAACTGTTCGTACTTCATTTTTTTTTATTCTATTGCTGTAATCTTTACTCTTGATATTCCACAAAGCGGGTAAACTCCGATACACCTCGATGTATTCTAAAATGAATTTTCTTTCTTCATCTTTTCACTTTGCAGTCATCTTTTATAGATAAGTCGATGTTATAGACAAGACTGAACCAGATTGCGCCATACTGCCTACAGACAATGCAATATTTATAAGATTGCACAATAAAAATCAAACTCTTTTTGATTGCCTCAATATAGTGCGCAATCTTTCAATCTGGTCTACAGACGGTCAATATTATTGTGCAATATCAATTCTTGTGCAATATATTGATGTGAATATTGATCGTCTATGGGCCACTTAAAAGTGAGATTCAACTTTGAAAAATAGAGTCAATACTGAAATAATTCAATACTATTGAGATATCCTGTGGGCACTGAAATGTATTTGGTGTGATGTGTTGTATGTTTGTAATAGTAGTTGGTGTAGCACGAGCGGATTAGTAAAAGGGGTTGTGAGTAAACTATGTTTAAGAGAGAAGTAATAAGAATAATCAAGAAAACACTGGTAGATTAAATTAAATATATTCTTTAAAGATAATTAAATGCTATTCAATAACACAGCAATATGCGTATTAATTTACTGCAATTAGTTGGAATAAACTCTTATGTTATAACTTAAAATGACCATGATTCAGAGAGCGGAAAAAACAAGGTACTGCTGAATGTCTGTATAGGCTCTCTGAAGGAATTGTCTTCTAATTGTTCGTTCAAATCTTCCCTATGAGAAGAACGGGTAGACATGCTATAAGTTAATGAACTCGTCTTATCACGGTATTTCTCCTACTGGGTTACCCTTTTGCCACCCAAGTCTAGCTTTTTTTCTCATAATTTCTATCAATAAAATAGATATATTATTGCGTCATCACAGAACCACATGAATTTATTGATCAAAGTGTCTCCAATCTCATTAATCAATAGAATATTGATAGTTGTTTACAGGCACCTTAAAGCCTATCTCAGACGACCAATAATATTGTCAATATTTCAGATATTGATTCAAAAATTGACAATATTATCGGCCGCATGGGGGGGGGGAATTATTGATATACTGTCAATATAGTGACGGATATTCGGGCTCCTGAAAATATTCATCAATATTTTAGGAGGAGCTAGTCATATTGATGAAATATTGATCATTTGTGCTAGTGATTGATAATTTTGGTTTGTTCATCTGTAACCATGGCGGAAAATGCATCGTCGCCTTTATCGCCTTTCTCGGTGAATGAAAATGAAAATGAACGGCAAATATTGATAAACTTTATAAACACATACACAGTAATGCCTAGAACTGTGGAATACTTCATCAGATATATATTATATTCCAGCAAAGATAAGAAAAAAAATGACAAACAAATGTAGCAACTGTTCATACATTCTAAAGTAATTTTTATAATCATCAGGTTCCTTTTGCCTAATATAGTGTATAAGATTTAGAAGATTGAACTTTTATTTTTTTTATATCCATTTTTTTACCAAACGTCTTTTCTTTACTTTATTCACACCACAATATGACAAAATAATAGCAATACACGCTTTTTCCTTATTTTTCCTTTTTAGCAGAAACTTCACACGCACAGATCTTTTCACAGCTAAATATTATTTGGCAACTCTATACAATATTATTAGAATTGAAAGAATTATCCATACAAGATTACTCCACCCCTTCCCAAAAAGTGCTCTTCAAAGAATTTTCCCGGAGAAATGTTTCAAATAAAA